>MDKI01080878.1:0-67826 GCA_005239505.1 Nicotiana paniculata | reverse complement strand
ATATATATATATAGTAGTGGAGCGGGTTGCCCGCCACAACAGTTGCGTGTGTTCTTGGTACTTGTTGAGTAGGAGTGTTAAGTGAGAGCATGAGATATTGATAGTGGAGTCACGAGTGATTGAGAGGATTTATTGTGAGTGATACTGTGCCCGAAGGGCTTATATTTTATGAAAATGCTATTTTCACTCTTCTTTACACTAAGCCTCTGAGGATAAATGTTTTTAAACGGGATTTTTAAATGGAAACTGGAGTTTTATGAAATATTCGGAATTGTAGATTCCTGACTTGATTTATTCATCTCCACTGTTATTCATTATATGGAATTACATGATTTATAAATGCTCGTCACTACACTCAAGTTTTTAGTTACTTTGATTACTTACTGAGTTGGCGTACTCACGTTACTCCTGCACCTCTGTGTGCAGATCCAGGTATCAGACCATCTCACTAGTTGATTTCCGGACGAGCTTGGAGTTGTTCGAGGATTGAGGTAGCTGCTCAGCGTCCCCAGCTCACCTCCTTTCCTTCCCTCAGTTCATAGTTTCTTTTGGTCTTTTGTACCTCAGACTTTTGTTGTAGCAAGCCACTATGTTGTACATTGTATTTTTCAGTCTTAAATGCTCATGACAGTTGAGTCCAGGTTTTGGAGAAGTGTGTATTTTGTTTCATCTCATTCTGCTATTTTAAAAATCTGCTAATTGTGGGAAATTATGATATATATATTGATAGTCTGAAATGGTTGGCTAGCCTAGTTCCATGATAGGCGCCATCACGGCCGGCTTAGTATTTGGGGTCGTGACAGTTATGGTGCGGCCAAGGGCCGATAGGTGTTTGTTTGAACTGGGTCGAACTTAACCTTTGTTAAGATGCGGCCGATGGCCGATAGGTGTTTGTACAAGATGGGTCAAACTCAACCCTTTGTTTAAGGTGCGACTGAGGGTCGACATGTGCTTGCTCGAGCTAGGTCGAACTTAACCCTTTTAAGGTGAGGCCGAGGGCCGACAAGTGTTTGTTCGAGTTGGGTCAAACTTAACCCTTGTTAAGATGCGGCCGAGGGCCGATAGGTATTGTTCGAGCTCGATCAAACTTAACCCTTTTTTAAGATTTTGTCGATGGACGCCATGTGTTTGCTCGAGCTGGGTCGAACTTAACCCTTTGTTAAGGTGCGGCCAAGGGCCGACAGGTGTTTGATTGAGTTGGGACGAACTTAACCCTTGTTAAGATGCGGCCGAGGGCCGATAGGTTTTATTTGAGCTCGATCGAGCTTAACCTTTTGTTAAAGCAGTTTTGATAAACGTAAGTTTCTACTACTTTAACATTATTTTTCTGTTTACTTAATTGGAGAAAGTTACAAATTTGAGGCGTTGTCTAGCGTTCGAGTCCCTGTCTATCTAGTCCCTTCATTGCTCGACTTGAAGAGTATTGAGGAATCGGACAATGAAAGAAAAAATAGCCCTTCCTTTCCATACTTCGACTCGAAGTGTCCCTTTTTTCGCCTCAGTAAAAACCTCCTTGATAATACCCTAATGGGCTCAAGTGAGGCAAAAAAGAGTACGACTTAGGGCCGCTTCTTCATTTTAGAAATTGAAGTATTTGAGGTGGTTGATGTTCCAATTGTTTGGTAATTGTTTTCCTTCCATTGTCTATAATTGAAATGAACCCTTATTTTCTTTGGCTGTTATTTTGTATGGGTCGTCCCGGTTTTTTCCCAGCTTGCTTTCCCGTGGGTCTTTGCTTTCTTGAGTTTTGGCTTTGAGTACATAGTCCCCGACTTTGACCGGCCGGACTTTCTTGTTGTAGTAACGTTATTCTTGTTGCTTTTGGGTGACCATCCTTATATATGCCATATCTCTCATGTGCTCGTCTTTGGGGTGGTTCTATACGCCCATAATACTTCTAGGAGTATCTCCGGTCACAATCCCTTGGCGCCTTCGAAATTTTTCTTCATGATGTTTAATATGGACTTGTTGGAGGATTCTGCCTGCCCAATACCCGCCGGGTGATGTGGGGTTGAAAGTATCCTCTTAATTTGCCATTTCTCAAAGAATTCAGCTGTTTTTTTCCCATGGATTGTTGTTCGTTGTCGCGACTGATCTCCTTGGGTGTGCCGAATCGACAGATGATGTTTCTCCATATAAAAGTGATTACCTCGTGCTCGCGTATTTGGGCGAACACTCATGTTTCCACCCATTTAGAGAAATAGTTAGTTAAAACCAAAAGGAATCGTACATTACCTTGCCCTGCTGGAAGGGGAGCCCACAATGTCCATTCCCCACTTGAACGACCACGGAGAGGTGACTGAATGAAGATGTTCGTCTGCTTGATGAATTATTGGGGCGTATTTTTGACATTGTTCGCATTTCTTCACGAATTCTGAGGCATCCTTTTTCATGGTGGGCCAATAGTATCCTTCCCGAATGAGACACCTAATGAGTGCTCAATTTCCGGAGTGAGAACCCAATGGCCTTCATGGACTTCCTCGATAACGCGCTGACTTTGGTTTGGGCCCAAACATTTTGCTAGAGCGCCGCCGTATGTCATCTTGTATAGGTCGCTATGGAGGAGATTGTATCTGGCTTCTTGAATTCTTAGTTTTTTGGCTTTTTTCTTGTCGTTTGGGAGTGCGCCGTCTTGAAAGTAGACAATAATACGATTGCGCCAATCCCAAGTTAGGATTACAGATCTTACCTCGATTTGGTCTAGCGATGAGTTGAGGAGGTGGACTACGCTTTTATCCCCGATCGTGATGCTTTTGGTGGCTGCGGCTAATTTGACGAGGTCATCCGCTTCAACATTCTGCGCATGAGAGATTTAGTCGAGCTAGTATTCGTCAAACCTGGGTAGCATATCTTTGTATGATATTTATGCAATCTTTACTATTCAATTTGGAAAGTCCATTTGACTTGCTTGCTACGAGCTAGGAATCACAAAGGAGTTTTAATCGCTTCATCTCATCCTTGAGTGCTAGCCTCAATCCTGCAATTACAGCCTCATACTCGGCCTCGTTGTTAGTCATATCTAGGCATCTTATGGACTGGAAAAAGTACTTCACCGGTAGGGACCTCGAGTACGAGTCCTAGTCCAGATCCGGAAGCGTTGGATGCGTCATCGGTGTATAAGACCCAGAGTTCTTGTGTTTGGAGGAAGCTTGGACGGGTTCCTTTTTGACCTCAGGCATTATCTTTGGGCTGAAGTCTGCGATGAAGTCAACAAGAACTTGCGACTTTTTCGCCGTTTGTGGCTATTATATTGTGCTCGCTTAGCTCAATGGACCACTTGGCCAACCTCCCCGATAATTTTGGTTTATGTAAAATGCCTATTAAAAGAAGTGGTAACGATCGAGATAGGGTGGCACTGGAAATAAGGTCTAAGCTTTCGTGCGTCTATGACAAGTGCCAGGGCCAGTTTCTCGAGTTGTGGGTACCTTGCCTCCGTATCGAGTGTTTTGATAATGTAATAAATGGGAGATTGTGTACCTTTACTTTCCCAAATCAGGACTGTAATTACTGCCACTTTGGATAAGGCTAAGTAGACAAGGAGATGTTTCTCGGGTTCGGGATTTCAGACAAGAGGTGGTGATGATAGATACGCCTTTAATTCTTGCATAGCTTTTACGCACTCGGGCATCCACTCGAGGCCGTTATCCTTTTTGAGTATGCCAAAAATATTTGTGACATCTGTCAGATGATCGGGATATGAATCGTGATAAGGTGGTGATTTGACCAGTTAAACTTTGGACTTGCTTCTTGGTAGTCAGGAGATCCGGTACCCCTTCGATATATTTAATTTGGTCTGGCTTGATGATCACGCCCAACTATGTCTTATAAAAATACTAAGCGGACGTTGCAAGTATAATCTGAGTATTTCGCCCAGAGTCGAATCCCACAGGCAATTAACCTATCAATTATCGTTGTTAGACTCACTCGATTCTTCGTAATCAACTTCCCAAAGATTATGAATATCAATTGTTGGTGTTTCTACTAACTAAAACTGAATGAAATTAATTAAACTAGAATATAACTATTGCTGGGTTGTAAACAAATGCGAGAAAGATCTAAGGTTATGGTTTCCCCTGTTGATGGAATCCCTTCTTGTATATTTCATATAGTTTGGCCTAATTATCTCTATCAATCATGAGCACTCTTGTTACCGTAAATCTCTCCCAAGTAATTACGACAATTTACTAGACGTACTCTCCCGAGTTACGCTAGCTATCTTTTATTATAGCTCACTTTAGATTAAACCCAAGGTATCATTATCCCTAATCCAACCTCTAAACCCTCGGTTATGGATCCCTCCTATACTTTGGGAGTGGTGTTGTTCAAAGACTACCTAAATATGCACTCTCTCCCGAGTAGATACACACTAAATACGCACAGCTAATTGAGGGCCCTTCAATCAACTACAACAAGAACTTAGTTGAACAAATGGAGATTAAAACCAAGCAAACTATATTAATATAACAAGATATTCATACTCAACAGGCTCCACAAAAACCTTAGACTAAATAAGTTAGCTACTCATAATTGTGATAAAAACAACAATAGAAGAATTCATCAATAATGGTAAAAACACAAGGAAGAAAGATGAGATTTGATGCCCAATTGTCCTCCTTGCTTCTTGCCTTTGATTTCCTTGAACAAGACTTTAAACCTTGATAATCCTCTCTTTTGGGCGAGTTGAACCTTATATAGGTTAAGTGGAATTGTCCCAAGCTTCCAATTTTACCCCTGAAAATAATGTGTGCGAACTGGACTAGCGCGGCTGCGCTAGTGAACGCGCTACTGGCGGTGCTAATGGATAAGTGTACTGCCTATGATCGCCAGGTTAGCACGGTCGCGCTACTGGGAGTTCTAAGGCCACGCTAATGGGATTTCATTCTGCCTCAAACACCTGGACTAGCGCGGCCGCGCTATGGCCGCGCTAGTGGACTAGTATGCCTTCGCGATTTTCTTCCTTCTTTTCACATGCTAGAAACTCCAAGGGGGCTTTATCCTTCAATTTGTCTCCAAACACCATCCTAGGTCCTCATAAGCACAACTTGCTCCTGTGAAACACAAAATCCACAATTAGAGCCATTTTAACATCATTTACCCTTCCTAGGACAGTGAAGCATAATGAAGTTGGAGTATAAATAGACGCTAAACTACGTGAATTTAGCCTACTATCAACACCCCACACTTATATCATTGCTAGTCCTCTAGAAATCCACCCTACTCTACAAAGGTCTTTTCACTAAGCATTTCCCTAACGTGTCACACCACGAACATGTCACAAGAGTTGTGCCTAGTAGTGTAACATCTAAGCCTCAAGAGTCGACTCTCACGTGTCGTGCAATGTTCATAATCCCTCAATTTACTCTATACATAGGTCAAGACTTACCTTTCCGTCATGAATCAAGTGCCCTCACATCACACACGAGAGTAGTTCCACAAGAATAATATAAAGAACAAGTAGGAACTCAAAGAGAAAGAATTCACTCACTCTCGGAAAGAACATTCATATGCCACAAAGATGCACCATATGCTTGCCCGTAGTGTAATACTCTACTAATCGAGCCCATTCAGTCTAAGATCAATTAGGTCTTCATTTGGTTGTAATGTAGGCTAAGAGACGTGTAGGATATATTTAGATATAGTGAATAACCTCCCTAAGTACTTTGAATACATTTACTTTCGCTTTCAGATCATATTTATGCCAGGCCAGACATTCCACCACACTTTTCTTTATGTTACCCCCAAATATACTTAGGTGCAATTATATCACTTCACCACTTATCAAGGACTGCATTTATTCATTGTCTTTTTCTCTTTTTTTTTCAAGTGGCGCTTATTCTTTCATTTTTTTCAAAACTTTGCACCTTTCTTTCTATTTCTCTGATTCCACTCGAAAACCAAACCACCACCCCACACTTTGACTTTTACATGTTCTCTAACAATTCAAGTGCTCATGAGAGGTAAAGGGTTGAAACAGTAGGCCATTCAAACAATTGGGTAAGGTTTGTAATGTGGTTGCCAAAGAAACAGACTTATAAGCTCAAAGGGGTTAACTATGATAGATTAAAATCAGCTGGGTATACTTTATATCTGGCTTAACAAAGAAATGCCTATATCACTTCTAAAACTGAACGAAGCTACTATTTCACTTTGCAAACACACATGACAAGTTCTAGGCATCGAATGTGGAGCATAGAATACAATGAAATACACCTTACACACATATGGCACATGACTCACTCCAGATTGGTTTATCAAGACACTCTCACCGAGTTTTCAAGTTAGTTACAACATGCAAATTTAAGGCACTCCACAAGAATCAAGAACTGAGCCTAAGCGTCACATTTTAGGGTCTTTTGTGTTCGGGTGAAACAACACTAAGGGATGCTTTTCCTATTTCATCTCATCGCCCAAAAACACCTAACAAAAAAAAACAAAATAAACAAAAACTACCTACACCTGGTTCAAGCAAAACCCTTGGAAAAGAACCGTGGCCCAAAGAAAAACCAATGGGGAGTTACTTTTTTATTTTATTTTATGGTCGACTTGGACCCTCAAGAACCCCGTCAAAAAGGGATCCGTCGTCGGGCCAAGACGACTTAATTAATTATACTACTACTAAAAATCACAAAAAAATAACAAAAGCAACAAAACTCAACAAAAGCAACAAAACTCAAAAGAAAATAAAAGCAACAATTAATAATTAGTTCCTACGTATGTACATATACAAGGGAGCATTCCCCTACCCTACACTTAATATGAAGGCATGTCCTCATGTCAATCAAAATAAACAAATATAGGTAAGGGGACTTCCCTGAAAGCTCAATCCTGGTCGAAGACTGTCCCTGGGTCCAGGTGACATGCACGACCCAGGGAACGCAGCCAGCCCATGATCTTCTTTTCTGATTTGGACGTTGGGTGGCTAGCGCATCAACTCTCGACCTAAAGTCAGTAACTGAGGTCCTTAAACCAACCACCTCCTACTCCAGGTGGCCCATTCTCTGTCCCCGATTGGCCCTAGACGGGCCTGCAACATCAGCAGCCTGCTGATGAGTGCGCACTTCCTCTCCCATTTCCACTTTCTCGTCGTCTTCCTCCTTCTCCTCAGACTCATACTCCTCGTTATCACCACAAGCCTCCACCGCGTCTTTTCCAGTGGTAACCTTGCCTGCTCGGAAGGCGTATTCTTTTGGCACTCTGCCATCTACTGCCAAATTTCCCCGCACCCCTGCTGTAAGGCATAATCTAGTGATAAGAGAGGGAAAGAAGAAGCCATACCTCTTAACATGGCAGCAAACAAACATCTCCTCGTGTATTAGCTTGGCCACGTCAAAGATGTGGCCCGTCATGAAGCACCAGATCAAACACGCACGAGGAGCATTCTCCTCCGAGGTTTTATTTGACGAGATCAGGCGGTTATTGATCAGATAGAGCCAACAATTCGCTTCAAAAGTGAGTGCCGGTGAGTGAAAATTTTTCCCGTACTTATACCAATGAATCTCCTTACCTGAGGCACAGATGATCGGAAGGAATTCCGTCCACTGAGTGAAGCATCGACCATACGCCTCATAGCTGTCGTCCGTGTCCGCTACAGGACCTGGCAGTCTGTAAGCCCTCCGAATGGATTCCACAGAGGCGTCCACCGGCTTCTTCCTCACGGTTACCACATAATTTCTGTGCTCCGGACTGTTTGCATAAAACTCTATTACTACCATCACATTTTCATCGTCTGGCTCTTCAAAGAACACATCCAACCGATGCCACATCAGCTCATCGTACATCCTTGGGCAGTCACGCAGTAGGGAGTCTGTATCTATGCCACGTTCCGGTATTGCCACTTTCGATTCTTTTTCAGCAAACCGGTCCTGAGCCTTAGCTGATACAAATTTGTTGCTATTGAAAGGCCTAGTGTCAGGTGCTCCTCTTGCTCGTCTGCCAGAGGAAGAACTTGCTTGTCTGCCGGAGGAAGATCCGGTGGCTTGGCGCTTCCGAGAGGGTGCCATTGTACCTACAATAAGGACATTATTAGCGCAGCACAATGAGGCGACCCAACTATGGTTACTCAGACTTCACCTTACAATTGGTCACAATAATTTCCCTTCAGTGGAGCATTTACACAAACATTTGGTGGGCATTATTCACCGGAGCCCCCAATTAATCAAGTTGAAACTCCAATCGCCACCAAACTTCACCCAACTAAATCAAGGCATACAACACCCCCAAATACCATCACCACAAGTACTACACATACACTACCAATTACTTCTACTAAACAAGAAGAAAAACTACTACTTTCAACAATGGAAAAAGAAAAAACTACAAAAATAAAAAAAATTAGTAAAGAAAACACATACCTGTGTGCTAAATGAGTGAGAAGTGGAGAATTGGGTTATGGTTGGAGTGAGCAAGAGAATTGGGGCGTGTGAGGACTTGGGTATGGTTGGGAAGAGTATTCTTATAAGAAGAAGAGTGGACGAAGAAGAATAAGAATAAGAAGAAGAAGAAGAAGAAGAAGAAGAAGAAGAAGAAGAAGAAGAAGAAGAAGATGATGAAGAAGATGAAGAAGGGCTTTAGGAGAAGTGGGGGGAAGTGTAACGTGTGTGGGAGACATGGGTTAGGTTTGGGTAATTAGAAAAATTAACGTCCAAATAAAATAATTAAAAAAATAATACAAAACTTACCTGGTCCGCGACGGGACTAGCGCGGTCAGTAGCGCACCCATAGCGCGACCGCGCTAGTGGAGACAGAAAAGTTGGCCATATGCGTGGTCACTAGCACGCCCGCGCTAGTGGCGTCGAGACGAGGCAGTACACTAGGCCATAAGCGCGACCACTAGCATTCTCAGTAGCATGGTCGCACTACCCCAGGCCTCAAAATACTTCGCTTTTTTCTGAATTTTTCCTTGGAGTGGCTTGAGTCTACCCTCGCCCGCGCACACCTGCATATGTTAGTACTTACAAAAATTCAATTACTCATCCCCTACACTATAAACATTACACATTGGGTTGCCTCCCAACCAGCACCTTAGTTAATGTCGTGGCAGGACAATTACAACAAATCAGTAGGTTGCCTCCCATGAAGCGCTTCGCGACACGACATAGAATGAGCGCATTTAAGGATCGCTCGACCTATGAGGTTCAGTAAGATGCATCACAGACACTTCCTTGTTCTCGTCCATACCCACATACGGTTTCAATCTATGCCCATTAACTTTGAAGGTGTGGGAATCTTTTTCAGCAGCAATCTCTACACCACCTGAGGGAAACACTTCGACTACACGAAATGGTCCAGACCATCGGGACTTGAGTTTACCCGGAAATAGTCTCAATCTTGAGTTATAGAGCAGCACCATATCTCCGGGTTTGAAGTTTCGATCCACAATGTTCTTATCGTGTAACCTCTTCATTCTTTCCTTGTACAACCTCGTGCTTTCAAAGGCAAGATACTTGAATTCATCTAGCTCATGTAGTTCGATGACTCGACTTGTGCCTGCTGCATAAAGATCCATATTTAACTATTTCAGTGCCCACCAAGCTCGATGTTCCAGTTCTACCGGTAGGTGACAGGCCTTCCCGAGCACCAACCTGTACGGTGACATACCAATTGGCGTTTTCAATGCAGTTCTGTAGGCCCAGAGTGCGTCATCCAGCTTTTTCGCCCAATCAGTTCTTGTGGCGTTCATTGTTTTAGTCAGCACACTCTTTATTTCTCAATTTGACACCTCAACCTGTCCACTTGTCTGAGGGTGATATGGGGTTTCCACCTTGGGTGCACATTGTACTTTGCTAATAGCTTCTCGAAGACACGATTGCAGAAATGGGTGCCTCCGCCCCTGATGATGGCCCTTGGGATCCCAAAGCGGGTGAATATATTCTTCTTCAAGAACCCCACCACCACTCGTGCATCATTGGTGGGGAGTGCTACACCTTCCACCCATTTGGACACATAGTCTACAACAACAAGTATGTACTTATTTCCATAGAAGCTAACAAAGGGACCCATGAAGTCAATCCCCCATACATCAAACACCTCAACCTCTTGAATCGGGTTCATGGGCATCTCATGACGATGGGATATGTTCCCCATCCTTTGACATTTATCACAACCCTTCACACATTGGTGTGCATATTTGGACACAGTTGGCCAGTAGAATTCAGCCTTTAGAACTTTAACCGCTGTTCTGACTCCTCCAAAATGCCCTCCATACGCTGATGTGTGACATGCCTGCAAAATTGAAAATTGCTCTATCTCAGGGATGCACCTCCGGATCATATTTTCAATACAAATTCTAAACAGGTAAGGTTCATCCCAATAATAATTGCGGCAGTCACGATAAAACTTTTTCTTTTGAACAGATGAGAGTTCATAGGGCTCTATACCACTTGCCAGGTAATTTTCAATGTCTGCATACCATGGAACTTCCTCAATGCTTGTGGCGAGTAGCTGCTCGTCTGGAAAGGTTTCCAGAATATCCTCTGCTTCCACTGCATTTTTAGCTTTTTCAAGTCGCAATAGATGATCCGCGACTTGATTCTCCGTGCCCTTACGGTCACAGATCTTTAGATCGAATTCTTGCAGTAGCAGCACCCAACAAATCAGGCGCGGCTTGGATTCCTTCTTCTCAATCAAATACCTGAGCGCAACATGGTCAGTGTAAAAAATCACCTTAGAGCCAATCAGGTATGATCTGAACTTGTCTAAAGCAAACACCACCGTGAGCATCTCTTTTTCAATCACAGTGTAGTTCAGCTGAGCTCCACTCAATGTCCTACTCGCGTAGTAAATTGGGTGCACTATCTTTTCCTTCCGCTGTCCCAGCACTGCTCCCACTGCGTAGTCACTGGCATCACACATGAGCTAGAATGGTTGCTCTCAGTCAGGGGAAACAATGGTTGGTGCCGTGACTAACCTCTTTTTCATCTCCTCAAAAGCTACCCTGCAATCATTATAAAACACAAAAGGGTTATCTTTTTTCGAGAAACTTACACAGGGGGTTGGCGATTTTGGAGAAGTCTCTGATGAAACGCTGGTAAAACCCGGCATGCCCAAGGAAGCTCCTTATTGCTTTAACCGATATGGGAGGTCGGAGCTTTGCTATAACATCAACTTTAGCATGATCCACCTCAATTTCTTTGCTTGACACCAAGTTCCCCAAGACTATCCCCTCTTGTACCATGAAATGGCACTTCTCCCAATTAAGCACAAGGTTCGTCTCAATACACCGCTTCAGCACTCGGGTCATATTTGCTAGGCACTCATCGAATGAATTTCCCACCACTGAGAAATCATCCATGAACACCTCCATTATATACTCGACCATGTCAGTGAATATGGCCATCATGCACCTTTGAAATGTGGCGGGTGCATTGCATAAGCCAAAGGGCATCCTTCTGAAGGAAAAAATCCCGTAGGGACATGTGAATGAGGTCTTTTCTCTGTCTTCCGGGGCAATGGAAATTTGGTTGTACCCCAAGTACCCATCCAGAAAACAAAAGTGAGACCTCCCTGCCAGTCTGTCGAGCATTTGATCGATGAAGGGAAGTGGGAAGTGATCTTTCCGGGTGGCTAGATACAACTTTCTGTAGTCCATGCAAATTCTCCAGCCCGTGACGGTTCTTGTAGATATCAACTCATTGTTGTCATTTTTTACAACCATCATGCCACCTTTCTTAGTAACACATTGCACTAGGCTAACCCAGTTGCTGTCAGAGATAGGGAAAATGATTCCCGCATCCAACCACTTTATAATTTACTTCTTCACCACTTTCTTCATGTTTGGGTTCAGCCGCCTTTGGTGTTCCCTGGAAGGTTTATGCCCCTCTTCCAGCAGAATTTTGTGCATACAGTATGCCGGGATGATCCCCTTTATGTCTGCCATGGTCCACCCAATGGCAGTCTTACACTTAGTGAGTACATGTAAGAGCTGTTTTGCTTGCACATACAACAATCTGGATGAGATAATAACAGGTAAAGTAGAGTTGGGTCCTAGAAACACGTACCTGAGATGGGCTGGAAATGGCTTCAATTCCAGCTTTGGTGGTTCTTCAACCGATGGATTGCCTGGCGGAGTCTCTCTCTTTTCTAAGTGTAGGGGCTCGAATTCCAGTGACCTCGGCCACACGCCTTTTCCCTCAAGAACCAACACCCATTCTGCCCATTCCTCCCCATTTACCTCATCCAAATTCATCAAACATGCAGCAAGGGGGTCCTTAATAGTCAAGGACTCATCATCTTCCTCCAGTATCACATCCACAACATCAATAAGATAGCAATTAGCGAATTCACTTGGTCGCCTCATGGATTTCTGCACATTGAATGTGATTTCCTTGTCGTTCAACCTCATCTTGAGCTTCCCAGTTTCACAATCAATGAGGGATCGCCCTGTGGCCAAAAATGGCCTTCCCAAAATTATGGGAATCTCTTCATCCACTCTGCAGTCCAGTATCACAAAATATGCAAAGAACACAAACTTCCCTACCTGCACCAATACGTCATCAAGAATGCCTGACGATCTTTTTACCGTCCTGTCTGCCAGCTGCAACAACATAGAGGCCGGTCTAGCTCTACCAATCCCCAACCTCTTGTAGATGGCCAGGGGCATAAGAGTAATGTTGGCCCCTAAATCACAAAGTGCCTTGGCAAAGGCAAAGTTAACAATGGTGCAGGGAGTGGTGAAACTCCCTGGATCAGATAGCTTTTCCGCAATTGGTCGGGTCACAACGTCACTGCAGGTCTGAGTGAGAGTCACTGTGGCCAAGTCTTGGAAGTTGAATTTTCGGGACATCAAGTCCTTCATCAATTTGGCATAACCAGGCATCTCCTTCAGAGCATCAATCAAAGGAATATTTACATGTATTTGTTTCAACATATCCAAGAACTTTTTATACTGCTCATCTTTCTGGTATTGGCCAGCCTCTGTGGGAATGGTGCTGGAGGTCTCTTCTTCCTAGTGATTTGGGATTTTTCTTTGTCAGACACTACCTCTATCACCGGTTCCTGGGCTGTCTCAACTTCTTTCTCAGCCTCAACTTGCATGTTGGGTTCTCCCTGGGCAGGCTGCACTGTCACCTCAGTCAGTTTTGTTGAATCATCAATTTCAATGGGCATAGGTACCAGTGCCTCAGCTTGTCTACTTTCTCGAGCTCCTTCCTACTCCAAGTCTAAGTCCCTGCCATTTCGTAGACTCACCGCCATCATCTGCTTTGGACCCTGATCTTTAGGATTTACCTGAGTGTTTGCAGGCAATGTCCCAAGAGGACGATTATTCAAAGACATCGAGATCTGGCCCATTTGCACTTCAATATTTTTTTTATAGCTGATTCATGTGAATATAATCTCTCACTTATTTTTGTATTTTACCCAATAACCTGCTGCATCATTGCTTCAAGACTGGAAAACCCATCTTCCAGTCTACCATTATGTTGTTGCTGAAGGGGGTGATAAGCCTGTTGCTGATTCTGATTCTGATTATTGTACCCCTGTGGCCTTCGGTAAGGCGCCAAATTACCATGAGGTCGCATGGATCCCATGTTTCCACTGTTGTGCTGCTACTGAACTAGCTTGTATGGTTGATTTTGCTGGCCCCAATTCTGTCCACCCTGTCGTTGGCCCCCATAATTCGATACATAGTTCATATTTTCAGGGTAGTGATGAAGATCATATTCAACATTCCACTGATTACCAAGTGGCTGACTAATGCAAGATGTGCATAAGCCCTCATTGGTTGTATCCACAATATGTACCTACTGCTTTTGTCCTGACTCCTCCACCTTTTTGGTGAGTATGCTCATATGTGTCATCAAGGTGGCTATATTTTCAGCAAGAGTGTTGGATGGATCTAAGGCCACTGAGTGAACTACTGGAGTAATGGGTGCATTCCTGGTTGTTCACCCCGAATTTAGATCTGCCATGTCGGGTTCAAGTTGTTCAATTGATGGTTGTTGTTTGCTTTTTTGGTTGGCCGGTTCAAGTCCTTGAAAACTTTCTTGGGGTCTGATAAGGCTTCAAATAATTCACCAGTTCTCGATGAGTTTCTAGGCATGCATTTGTACAACCAAGTTAGTAAACGTTAAAATTTCAATGTATAGATGAAAATCTAAGAAAATTGACTACACTTAAGAATTTTGTATTTCTTCCAACTGTAATTGATAACACCGTTAAGTCCCCGGCAATGGTGCTAAAATTTGATCACGCCCAACTATGTCTTATAAAAAGACTAAGCGGACGTTGCACATATAATCTGAATATTTCGCCCAGAGTCGAATCCCATAAGGAATTAACCTATCAATTATCATTGTTAGACTCACTCGATTCTTCGTAATCAACTTCCCAAAGATTATGAATATCAATTTTTGGTTTTTCCACTAACTAAAACTGAATAAATTAATTAAACTAGAATATAATTATTGCTGAGTTGTAAACAAATGCGAGAAATATCTAAGGTTATGGTTTCCCCTGTTGATGGAATACCTTCTTGTATATTTCATATAGTTTGGCCTAATTATCTCTATCAATCATGAGCACTCTTGTTACCGTAAACCTCTCCCGAGTAATTACGACAATTTACCGGACACACTCTCCTGAGTTACGCTAGCTATCTTTTATTATTGCTCACTTTAGATTGAACCCAAGGTATCGTTATCCCTAATCCAACCTTTAAGCCCTATGGATCCCTCCTATACTTTGGGAGTGGTTTTGTTCAACAACTACCTAAATATGCACTTTCTCCCGAGTAGATACACACTAAATAGGCACAGCTAATTGAGGGCCCTTCAATCAACTACAACAAGAACTTAGTTGAACAAATAGAGATTAAAACCAAGAAAACTATATTAATATAACAAGATATTCATCCTCAACAGGCTCCACCAAAACCTTAGACTAAATAAGTTAGCTACTCATAATTGTGATAAAAACAACAATAGAAGAATTCATCAATAATGGTAAAAACAAAAGGAAGAAAGATGAGATTTGATGCCCAATTGTCTTCCTTGACTCTGCTTTCCTTGAACAATAATTTAAACCTTGATAATCCTCTCTTTTGGGCGAGTTGAACCTTATATAGGTTAAGTGGAATTGTCCCAAGATTCCAATTTTACCCCTGAAAATAACGTGTGCGAACTGGACTAGTGCGACCGCGCTAATGGCTAAGTGCACTACCTCTGATCACTGGGCTAGAGCGGTCGTGCTACTGGGCGCGCTAAGGCTGTGCTAATGGGACTTCATTCTGCCTCAAACACCTGGACTAGCGCGGCCGCGCTACTGGACTAGTAGTCTACCTTAGCGATTTTCTTCCTTCTTTTCACACACTAGAAACTCCAAGGGGCCTTTAGCCTTCAATTTGGCTCCAAACACCATCCTAGGTCCTCATAAGCACAACTTTCTCCTGCGAATCATAAAATCCACAATTAGAGCCATTTTAACATCATTTACCCTTCCTAGGACAATGAAGCATAATGAAGTTGGAGTATAAATAGACGCTTAACTATGTGAATCTAGCCTATTATCAGTTGACCTAGATCCCCCGTTGTGACACTAAGAAGCCCAAGAAATTTCCTGAGGCTACGCCAAACACACACTTCTCTAGGTTTAGTTTTATTCCATACCGTCTCAGTATGTCGAAAGATTCCTTCAAATGGTCGATATGGTCTTTTACCGTTACGGCTTTGACTAGCATGTTGTCAATATATACCTCCTTGGTCTTGCCGAGCTGATCTTTAAACATTTTCGTGAACAATATTTGGTAGGTAGCCCCTGCGTTCTCTAGCCCAAATGGCATGACCCTCAAACAATATGTTCCTCGGTGGGTGACGAACGCGGTTTTCTTCTAGTCCTCGTCTTCCATAAGTATCTGGTTATAGCCCGAATACGCATCTAGAAAACTCAACAGCTCGTGCCCGGCTGTTGTGTCGATGAGTTAATCGATATATGTTAATGGTAACGAATCCTTCAGGCATGCTTTGTTCAAGTCCGTGAAGCCTACACACATCCACCATTTCCCATTTTTCTTTTTGACCATCACTACGTTGGCGATCCACTTGGTGTATTACGATTACCTGATGGATCCATTTTCTAATAGTTTCTCCACCTTATCGTGACCCGACATCATTGATGGCGAGATTGAACTTTTTTCTGGCCTGCCTTACCGGGGGGAGGGGGGTGTAGAACGGATCGATAATTAATTTGTGTGTGGCGATCTCCTTAGGGATTCCCGACATATCTGCATGGATGAACGCAAATAAATCTGCATTAGTTATTAAGAATTAACTAAATTTAATTGGTTCTCGGAGTTTTTAGCTGATGTAGACCTTTTTGTTGTGGTCGCTGGGATCTAATTGAACGGGGTTGAGGCCCTCTATAGTCGAGTCCACGACTTCAACCATTTCGGGATCCAGGATGGCGTACCTGGTCTCTTCTTGTGTCGACCTCGGCCCTGTTGATTGCTATGCCTCTTTTTCCTTGTCCTTTTCTGCTGGATTGTCGTGCTGTCTAAGATAATACGGTAGCATTCCCGGGACGTGCGCTGTTCTCCCCGCATGCTGAATATCCCTCAAGGTGTTAGGAATTTGATTACTTGGTATAAGATGGAGGGGACGACTCTCACGGGATGTATCCATGGTCATCCTACAATGGCATTGTATGCGGTGGTCTGGTTCATGATGTGGAATATCGTCTCCATCATTATGACACGGCCAAGACGAGGAGTGTAATTTCTCCCGATGTCCATTCAACTACATTGTTAAAATCGATTAGTGTGATATAACGTGGCACTATCTTGTCCTTGAGTCTCATCTGGGTGAGGAATTAGGGATGGATAATGCGTGCCCCACTCCCATCGTCCACCATGATGCATTTGATATCGGTATCTAAAATGCGCAAAGTAATTACGAGAGCATTATTGTAAGGGAAAGTCAAGCCATCGACATCCGACTCGTCAAAGACGATACTTTCTTCGAGTCCGTCATATTGTTCGTGGGTGATAGATCTTTTGAGCTTGTGAGTGGCAGTGAATTTGATGTCATTGATAGAGGCGTTGTCACTGCCACCGATGATCATGTTAATAGTGCGAGCTGGTGATGGTGGCTTCTGCGGGCTTGGGAGTTCACGTCCTCTGGCGAAGTTATTCCCCCCTCGTCGCTTAGCAACTCTTTGAGGTGTGCCTGCTGCAACATATTCACAACCTCTTGCCTGAGGGCGATTTAGTCTTCTGTCTGTTCTCCTGGTGGAACTCGTAGAAGGCGTCGAGTTTTCTGGTGCTTGGATCAGACCTCATCTTTGGCGACCACTTCACCTACGTTCTGAGTTTCTCCAGGGCATAGACTATTTCTGTGGGTGACACACAAAATTGTGAGAAGATAATAAGGGGGCATACCTCTTTCATTTTGGGGAGTCCCCGTTCTCGGCCTAGACGGGCCTTCATCACAGCGGAAAAAAGGTGGGGCGGGGGCCCTGACATATGGTTTATGTCGTTCCATGTTGGGTCGTGAAGCTGGGTGATCCTTTATTTTGTCTCTTCGATCTTTCATGGACTCGGTTTGTACCGAGATGAGCCGTTGGGTTAGTCTGTTGAGATCATCATTATCTGCTCGGACTTCGGCGTAGTAAGCATTGCAGATTTCATCCCAAGTGGTTGGAGGATGTTTCATCAACCGGCTCAGCAGTTTTCTAGTCGCTCTTGAACCATCTCTACTCAACCCGTCTGAAAAGTCGCGACCACTATCCCCTCAGACACGTTTAATAGGGTCATCATTTCCTTGTTGAATTGGACGAGGAAGTCGCTTAGTCCCTCTCCCAAGGGCTGCTTGATAGAGAATATGTCATTTACTCTTATTTCGGGGTCAATCATTTCGTCGTATATCCTGAGATACGACGGAATTTTGAAGGTCTTTGGTATGGTATGCGGTGCCGCTTCCTTGCTGTACGGCTGCTATTCGAACCTATCGACGTTCCTCTTTAGCAGTAGCTTGGGGGGGTATCTTGTCGACTCGTTCTTGGTGTTCTTTCATTTGATCTCTGACCGCTTTACTTTCATTCTCCATTTATTCCATCCTCTTTAGAACAACAACGAGAACAATGTCACCTGCATTGTCAATAATATTGTGAGTTATACCAGGTGTTGGAGGGTCTGGTTGGTCACCCTGTTCGTCTGCTTGTTACAATATGTGGGCTCTTACGGATCTATAGTCGTGCATGGAGTGGGCTTGTTGAGCACGCTTACAATCGTACTGGTCAACCACGCTTCGAGGAGTTTTTTCTTGGCTGGTGGCATCCCTTCTCCTATGGACGTGGAGGCCCCTTTTCCATTTGATTTTGACATGCTACAATTGGGGGAGGCGACCTCTCGTGCTTGGGGGAGGCGACCTCTCGTGCTTGGGGGAGGCATTGGGTGTCACATCGTCACCTAATGTTTCACAACTCTCGTTGATAACGTTCATGAGGTTGGGGAAGTCACCAGTCACTTTAGTCCCCTCTCCTTGGTTACCTAGGATGTAGGTTTCCGTACGTGCAAAGAAAGAGAAAGATCTTGGGGGTTTTTAGGTTAGTGACTCACATTAGGTGCAGATCTAAAGGAAATTAAAAAATTAGCTAAGAAATCCCCACAGACGGCGCCGAACTGTTTGATCCAAAATATAAATCTCGGTCCAACCAATTAGATTTAAATAATGAAGAGTCAATCCAAGATAAGGTTTCCGATTTTATGACAAATAACATGTATATTGACAAAATGATAATGAATGTGAGCACTAATAACAGTATTCAATGACCCAAACAGATGGGAGATAGCATTAAATAGTGATGAATGACAATAAATGGCATTTAAGTAAATGAAAATGTGCGAGTCACCCGAAAAGGGGTGAGATCCATGAATATTGTTTCTGACTATGAAGGATGATTGATGAGCCTTAGAACACTCAAGTTGTTCTTGGATCGAGTGAAAAAGGTTAGACAAGAACCTTATGATCAGATTCTCTCTATAAAGTCAATGTATTTTCTGACAAGTGAATATCTCATGTTCTAGATCATTGTGTCTCTTTCTATATATAGGGACCATATTCCTAGAAAGCCTAATAGTACAAGTGCAATAATATCCACTAATATAATTTCTTTAGTGTCCTATCTTAAAACTAACCGTTATAACTCTGCCTAGGATGCTCGACCTCGACCTTCAGTGGCGAAGCCAGAATTTACTAAAGGGTGTTCAAACTTGAAATAAGTGAAAAAAATTCTCCGAGAAAGGGCGTTCAGTATATGTTATATACCTTAAAATCTAATACTTTACCTATATAAATAGTGTAATTTTCTGACGAAGAGTGGTCAGTTGACGACCCTTCATTACAAGTAGCTTCGCCCATGTCGATCTTGATCTATGACGACTTCTCGACCTTGATCTATGACGACTTCTCGACCTTGATCCTTGCTGACACTTTGACCACGACCTTCATCATTTATGGCGACCTTCTTCATTGAAGTCGTATTGGTGACACATGGCAGTCTGTGAATGCCTCCTTAATGTTAACATGATTATATTATATTAGAGATAATTTTTTACCCATACAAGCAAGTCACTAGAAATTAGGAATTGTTGCACAGAAAAGAAATGTGTTCACATCGACACATATGCCTTCGTCCAAACGAATAGATAAGAAAAATAACAGTTTCCAACTGTTAACTAAGTGGGCGTTTGGACATAAGAATCGTATAATTCCAGAAAAAGTGAAGAAGAAAATATCAAGTGAAGAAAGTATTTTAAAATTAGAGTTGTGTTTGGACATGAATACAATTTGAAGTTAAAATTTTGAAAAATAACTTTTTGGAGTTTTTAAGTTTTTAAAAAATTTCGAATGAAATTTGAATTTTTTATGACTAAATACTGATTCTGAAAAAAAGTTAATTTTTTTTAATGGCCAAACACACCCTAAGCCCACTTGGATTCACCTATTTTGTTAAGTTATGATCTATGACTATGACCGATAACCTTTGAAGCCTAGGGTGATTTGTTTTCATTTTACAGGAACGTTAAAAAGGAGACATCGATAAAAATTTATTAAGCAAAAGAGCATAATCTTAGGAAGGGTAAATCAATCAAATTATATCTTTTATTAATGGAAATAGATTAAAATAATTAATATAAATATTGCAAACCCCAAAAGTGTCAGTATTATTCTGTAGTAAAATGTAAGGAAAGGTCTAGGAAATTTTACTACAGTAATTTGGTCTAATATTGCAAATATCTTTTACATTGTCCTCGCCCCAACGCTTAGGGGTGTTCAGAAAAATCCGAAAAATCGAACCAAATCGAAAATCAAACCAAATCGACCAAAAAAATCGATACTTTTTAGGTTTGGTTTGATTTTGATTTTATTAAAAAAATAACGTAAAAAAACCCGAACCAAACCGATTATAGAAGTAGCTATTTAAATTTATTATTACACCTATATATATGTACATTTTTATATAAAGTTTCTAAAATGTTATGGTACATATTAGTTGTTTGTATTTTAAGTCTAATTTTTTGCTATTACAATAATCTAATTATTTGCCTTTATATTCTAGTTTGATTGATAGTTTGCTTTGACTAAGTACAGGAATTATTTCATGTTAAAAATAATCGATTTTTAATTGAGTACTTAAATTATTCATCACTATTTTATTTAATTATCATCAATATATCATGGTAAATGATAGATTTCTCAAAGAGCAATTGGTTTGATAGTGTTACGTTGAAAATATAATCGCCGGAATATGTGTTTGGTAATGTATGTCTCATATTTAAGAAAAAAATCCGATAAATAACCGAAAAAACCGAAAAATCGATAAAAATCGACAAAAATCGAATCACTAAAAACTCAAATTAATTGGTTTAATTTTATTCAAATATTTTAAAAATCGATTTACTTGATTTAATTTTTTTTTTTTAGGAAAAAATCGATTCAAATCGAACCATAATGACCGCTACGCCGTACGCGGCTAAGATGCTGAGTGTTAATTACTTGCAGTATCTTCTTTTCTTTATTACTCAAATATGAGATTTTTTTTTGGTTAGACCTGCAGGTACAGGTGCACAAGGATTCATGACACAGAAAGCAAGACAGTTTTCAACGTAGCATTCAGAAATCAAATTGACTCGTACATATTTAATTACTAAATAATTTCCCCTTATGACTAATAAACAAAATTTCCGCGTTAAGACCATGTTCTCGTCGACTCATGCTTATTAGGGAATCCAAAGTCTCCATTTTTAGCAGCAGCCATTCTATATAAAGTTTAGGTTTTACTATGTGACTTGACAACTTTAACTCCAATCAATGGCTGCCCAAGAAACAAACTCTAATACTGTCACAGATTCTAAAAACTCATCAGAAGAATGTGAAGATGCTGTGATTAAGGAGCTGCCAAATGCTTTGTTTTGGGATGTCATGGAAATCCGAAAATGGCAAGATTTTTGGTTCGAGCCTGGCCTTATCAAATGTGCAATGAAATTCAACTCTTCCTTCCAAGCTAAAGACGACGACGTTATTTTAGCATCAGCTCCAAAAACAGGTACCACTTGGCTCAAAGCTCTTTGTCTATGCATCTTGCACCAGAACATTAATATTCCCGAAAACGAAGATCTCTTAACTAAGGACAATCCTCAGTTTCATGTTCAGACTATAGAGTCCACTATTTACTCTACAAAACCAACTCCTGATTTGTATGCTATGACATCTCCAAGACTTTTTCACACCCATCTCCCTTTTAGTTTTCTTCCTGATTCTGTCAAGAATTCCAGTGGCAAGATTGTTTGCATAGCCCGGAACCCAAAGGACACGTTGGTGTCTTTATGGCATTTTTTCAACTCCATTTTCAGGCCAAATCAAGAACCCTATCCATTGGAAAAGGCAGTTGAGGAATTCTGCACAGGGGTTCATCAATACGGGCCGTATTTCGAAAATGTATTGGGATATTGGTTGGAAAGTAAGAAGAGGCCTGAGAAAATACTGTTCTTGAAATATGAAGAGATGTTAAAGGATCCTAAAGAGCAAGTGAAGAAACTGGCTTTGTTTCTTGGGAAGCCATTTGAGAAGGAAGAAGATGTGGAGAAAGTTGTGTGGAGGTGTAGTTTGGAGAGGTTGAGGAAATTGGAAGTAAACAAAAATGGTTCTGTAATTTATGGAGTACCAAACAGTAGCTATTTTAGGAAAGGAATGGTTGGAGATTGGAAGAATTACTTGACTCCTGAAATGGAAGATCTGATTAACAAAACTACACTCCTCAAGTTCCAAGGATCTGGACTAGAGTTCGAGAATTGATTCTATTTTTGTTTGTTTTTTCTTCATTCCTTTTTAAAAAAACAGAAACAAATTACCCTGTTGCTCTGATTTCTCTTTTTTCCTGAATACATTGCTTGTTCAAGAGCAGACGTGCCTGGTTATTGGAGGCATAACTATTTGGATTTTCCAATCTTGTAACTCACTATAATTACGTGTTTCTTTTGCTTTTCCTTCTCCTCCATTCAGTTTTCTTCGCTTTTTTTTTATTTAGACCTTGATTATGTGTGTATTTCTGATTAACTTCTACACATTGACAATAAAAACTTTTTTCAGTCACAAATGAAGTAATATATGTATGCGTCCATAATAAGTTAAAGTTGGAAGTTAACCTACTTTTTGAAGCTGCTTTTAGCCGCAAAAGCAAATTTGGCTGATGTGTGCTTTCCCGTAATTGTAAGAGATTTTGGTCAAACCTATTTACTATCACGGCCTCACGGGCTCAGGCCCAATTATATTAGTGATTTTGGGCCTACATAATCTGAGGTGATAGTAGGGATTTTTTTGTAAAAATTGCGTGGGCACCCTATTTGGTCTGCTCCATTTAACCTATACCTGCTTTTTTAAAAACTTTTAATTTGTACCTACTTTTTAAATAACTTCAGCTCCCCTTTTCCTCGCTGAGCTGAAGTTCACCAGTTAAGCTGAAGTTCGCTAGTTATAAAGACAAAACTTCAGCATACGGGGCTGAAGTTCCCCAGTTACAAAGACAAAACTTCAGCTCTAGAACTGAAGTTTCCCAGTTACAAACTTCAACTCTAGAGCTAAAGTTCCCAAGTTATAAAGACAACAACTTCAGCACTTCAGCTATAGAGAACTTCAGCTCTAGAGCTGAAGTTTTGTATTTGTAAACTGGGGAACTTCAGCCCGTATGCTGAAGTTGTTGTCTTTATAACTAAAGACAAAACTTCAGCTCTAGAGCTGAATTTTCCCAGTGCCGTATGCTGAAGTTTTTGTCTTTGTAAATGGGGAACTTCAGCATCGTATGCTAAATTTGTTGTCTTTATAACTTGGGAACTTCAGCCCCGTATGCTGAAGTTCCCCATTTATTAGAGCTGAAGTTTGCAAGCTACTTCAGGCCCGTTTACTAGAATGCTGAAGTTTTGCGTGATTACCTTTGCTACTTCAGTCCTGCATGCTGAAGTTATGCGCAAAAGCGGGTACGGATGTAATTTTTTTACAAAGCGGTATAAGTTAAAACGTGGCACAAAAAGTGGGTACAGATGCAAAAGCCCCGATTTTTTTCGTTCTTATATTATAGGGGGATTTGCATCTATACCTGCTTTTTGGCTCACGTTTTAACTTATATTCGTTTTGCAAAAAAAATTACAAGCGTACCCACTTTTCGCGTAAACTTCAGGCATAGGGGCCTGAAGTAGCAAAGGCAATCACACAAACTTCAGCATTCTACTAGATGGGCCTGAAGTTGTTTGTATTGTTGAAGTTAAGCATTCTATTAGCTGAGGTTTTATTCTCTATTTGCTGTACTTCAGCATGTTTTAGTTGAAGTTTTGTCTTTCAAAAATTTCAGCAGAAGATGTTGAAGTTATTTAGTTCATTTGTAAAAAGTTCTGCACTAAATAAGCTAAAGTTTTGTCCTGGATTCATTAGTTTTGTCATAAAGCTTTTTCAAAAACTTCAGCAGAAGATGCTAAAGTTATTTAATTCATTTGTAAAAACTTCAACACTAAATAAGTTGAAGTTTCTGTCCTACAATCGTACTAGCTAAAGTTTTATTCTCTATTTGCTGAACTTCAGAATGTTTTAGTTGAAGTTTTTCGCATAAACTTAGTGTTGGCTGAAATTTTTATTTTTAATTGCTGAACTTAAGCATTCTACTAGCTGAAGTTTTGTTCTCTATTTGCTGAACTTCAACATGTTTTAGCTGATGTTTTGTTCTCTATTTGCTGACAAACTAATTAAACACCTCATTAACAGAAATCAATTGTAGAAACAGGACATCCTAATCGACATAGGAAGAAACACAAGATAGACCATCTTTGTAAATAAAAATTTAAAATCAAGAGTGCCATAATAGTTCAACTTTCAAAGCTTAGTGTAAGAATTGCATCAATAAAGCCGCAATCAGCTTGCTGTTTGATATTCCATTCCTGGATCAATACGAATTCATTGCAAATATAATAAATACAGATAATAAATTATAAATAGATGAAGAAAAGTTCTAAAACGCTGTTTCAACAAAAATGGCAGTCACTATGAGCAAATCAGCAGTAAAATATACTACAAATTACAAAAAATAAAGAGTAGAAAAGAAAGGAGGAAGAAAGGAGCGCACATGCAACAGGAAGAAGGAGGCACATGAAGTTGTAAAAATTAGGGTATAGGTTAAATAATTTTAAAATTATGTGTATAGGTTAAATGGGGGCGACCAAATAGGACGCCCCGTGCAATTTTTACTATATTATATTCAAACTTATTTTTCCAATTGCCTAAAGTTTGTTATTATCAATTTTAACTAGGATTTTTTTACAACATTTATACGTTTTCTCTTAAAAGACTCCCAAACTATGATTAGTGGTTTCAATTAAAGGGATTTAGTGCGCGTTCGGACATAAGCATTATAAAATTTTTAAAAAGTAAAAAAAAAAAATTAAAAATGGTATTTAAAAATTAGAGTTGTCTTTGGACATGAATATAATTTTTGGGTTATTTTCAAATTTTTGTGAGTGATCTGAGTAAAAATTTTGAAAAATAGTTTTTTGGAGTTTTTTAAATTTTTAAAAAATTCCGAAATTCATCTTCATGTGAAAATGAAAATTTTTGTGGACAAACACTTATTTCAAAAAAAAAAAAAAAAGATTCAGAAAAAAAAGTAAATATTTTTTATGGCCAAACGGGCCCTTAGTTACACTCTTCTTCCTTTTTTCTTGAGATTTTTACCTAGCTATACTATATTAAAAACTTATTTACCTGCGTTCTCTATGTTTTGTAGTTTTTAATAAGTATCTAAGTTTTTCTTACAAATTGTATATATTGCTCCTTAAAAGTCTCCCACCCCATTATTAGTGTCTTCAATTACATCCTTCCTTTTTTTTTCCATTTCCTCCTCTCTCATTTTTTTTACATCAAAATTCCTTAATCTACGCCAAGAATCTCCATCTTCTCTCTTCCCACCATTGCTGACACCTTTATATTATTTAGAAATCGTCAATGGTATCGTTCTTTTGCTGGGAGACTGGACAACATTGAAAATGAAGAAATATTCAGGAATTGTATGATAATTGTATGATAACTGTATCATAATTGTATTTGAATTGTATCAGATACATCAATCCTAAAATATAATTGTATAATACTTGTATCATAATTGTATCTAACTTGTATCTGGTACATTAATACCCAAAATAATAACTGATACAATACTAATAAATTAATACAATGTCATATTTGTGGTACAAACTGTGAAATTCATCACAAACTCACAACTGCAACAATATGCAATGAATATCCAATTATCACACATTTGTAATACAATTCCTGCAACAATTATGAATTATAATACAATCGGGATACATTTCTAAAAAAATGTGATACAATTATGATCTTCATCTTCTACAAGTTTCAATCACAACTGTACACTAAAAATCTAATATAATCGTATTATAATTGTATTAGTATTGTATCGAGTATTGTTTTGGGTATTGATGTATCATATACAAGTCGCATACAATAAAGACTTTAGTAAGAAAGAAAACAAGATTCAAAACTTATCTACAGCTTGATTCTAGAGCAATATTTCGAATTTCATCTGCTGGTCATTTTGAGAGTGAGATCCTCGATCCCCTATTATCTGCTTTCCCCGTATCTTTTCTGCTATTTTGGGTTGCTGGGGGGGGGGGGGGTTGGTGTTGAGTTTTATAAACGAATTGAGACACTTAGTCTCTTGTTTGGAAGTTTAAAGTGAAAAAGTCGACTGAATGTCGACTCGTGTGTATTGACCTCGGATTTGAATTTTAATGGTACCGTTAGCTGATTTTGGACTTAGAAGCACATCCAGAATGTGGTTTGGAGGTCTGTAGTAGATTTAAGCTTGAATTGGCGAAAGTTGGAATTTTGGCGATTTTGGTCGGCAATGGAAATTTTAATATCGATCCTAGAATGGAATTCCGGAAGCGGGAGTAGGTTCTTAGGTCATTTTTGACTTGTGTGTAAGATTTGAAGTCATTCGGACGAGGTTTGATATGTTTCGATGCCGTTTGTAGAGTTTGGAAAATTCAAAGTTCCTTAGGCTTGAATCTGTGCATAATTCGTGTTTTTGATGTTGTTCGATGTGGTTTGAAGGCTTGCCTATGGTGTTTTAGGATTGGTTGGTATGTTTGATTGAGGTCCCGGGGACCTCGGGTGTGTTTCAGATGCTTAACGAATGACTTTTTGGACTTAGGAAATTCCTGAAGGAATTCTGGTGTCTGGTGTTTCGCATCTGCGGAGGGGAGATCGCAAGTGCGGACTCACACGTGCGGAGGACGAGGTGCAGATGCGGAATTTGGAGGCTTGACCAGGGTAGGTGCGAGGAAGTTCCACATCTATGATGCCCGCAAATGCGCCCAAGTATTCGCAGGTGCGGAGAAAGACTGCAGGAGCGGAAAGTGCTCCGCAGGCATAGGTGCGACCCCCTTGCCGCAGATGCAGACCCATCTCCCTTAAGTGATTTCGGCACCTGCGAGGAATTTTTCACAGGTGCAGTGTTGCAGGTGCGACCCATGGCCCGCAGGTACGAAGATCGTTGGGCAGAAAAGTGGCATAATCGAGGGTTAATGTTCATTTCACACAATTTTGATTTTTGAGCTCGGGAGAAGGCGATTTCTTGAGGGATTTTCAGAGGAAACTTTGGGGGTAACAATTCCTAACTTGTTTTTGGTTGTATTTCATTAATTTATAGTCATTTTCTCCATTTAAATTCGGATTTGGATTGAAAAGTTGGGAAAATGGGGGAAAAGTTCCCCAATCGATTTTCTGAGTTTTGAATTGGATTTAGACATCGGATTTAGATGATTTTTGTACGAGTGATCTCGTAAGTGAATGGGTGTTCTTAATTTGTAACTATTACCCGATTCCGAGTCATGGGCCCGGGGAGGCTTTTTGGGCGTTTTCCTATTTTCTTGCTTTAGCTTCGAATTTATTAGCTAAAATAGTTACTTGTAGCTATATTTACATTGTATAATTGATTTGATTTGATTTGGGTCACTCGGAGTTGGATACTCGTGGCAAGAATGTGGTTTCGAATCGATTTGAGCTTGGTTCGCGGTAAGTGGCTTGCCTAACATTGTGTGGGGGAAATTCCCTCTTAGGATTTTGGTACTGTTTGATATATGAGCGCCGTGTACGTGAGGAGACGAGTACGTACACATGTTATTTGTTGTAAAACTCCATTTTTCACTAAATCATAACATGTTTTTCATTGTCTGAACTATACTAGCATACGTAATAACCTTGTTTAGATTAGAAAAGCATGCTTACGTGTTTTGACTGTCTATTTGAATTTTATGTAGAATATTAGTGAAACTCCTGTTTTTCCTTGGCTTGAACTTAGCCTAAACTGTAGACTTCATTGCTATAACTGCTATGTTTATTGGTTGAGCTGCATATTTACTTTGGGACTACAGAACGCATTCCAGGAGATTCCCCAGCACTCATATTTACTTTGGGACTACGAATGTATTCCGGGAGATCCCCCAACACTGCATATTTACTTGGGACTATGGACATATTCCGAGAGATCCCCCTGTACTGCATATTTATTTTGGGACTACGGGACAGTATCCCGAGAGATCCCCCTGTTGTTATTACTGTGTTCTGAGCCGAGGGATTTATTTGATTTCTATCCCTGTGAATTTTCGTATTTAGTTTACTATAATATATATATCTTTCTACCTTATTTCATTATATTTTTACTAGTAAGGCCCTGACTTGACCTCGTCACTACTCGAACGAGGTTAGGCTTGGCACTTACTAGGTACCATTGTGGTGTACTCATGCCCTTTCCTGCACATGTTATCCGTGTACAGATCCAGGTATGAGCTATCAGCCTCGAGTCTAGTGTGTGGTTGCTGCTTCGGAGACTTAAAGGTACATCTGCTCGCGTCCGCAAACCTCAGAGTTCCCTTCTATCCCCTTGTGTAGAATTTCCCCTGATTTTCTTCAAACACTTATGTATAGAGCAGTAGAGACTCTTAGAAGCTTGTGACTGGCGACATTCTGAGTTTTAGGAGTGACGATCATTGTATATGCCGAGTGGTACTATTTCTACGTATTAATTTCATCTGTTGGCCTTTATCTTTATGTTTTCTTTCGTTTTCGCAGTAATAGGCTTACCTAGTTGTAGAGACTAGGTGCCATCACGATAGCTCACAGTGGGAGAAATTGGGTCTTGACAAGTTGTTATCAGAGCTCTAGGTTCATAGGAGTCGTGAGTCACAAGCCGGTTAATTAGAGTCTCGTGGATCGGTGTGAAGATATCCGTACTTATCTTCGGGAGGCTATAGAACTGTTAAGAACAATCATACTTCTTGATTTCCCTTGTTGTGCGAGTTATTGACATAAAAAATTCTAAAAAATTCTATTCTATTCTTTCTCACGGATGGTGAGGACCCGTATCGGGAAGACCGATGATCAAGCACCCGAGCCCCCTACTAGAGCCGCTATAAGCCGGGGTCAGGGTAGAGGATGACCATGCGGTGCAGCCAGAGCACCGTCGCGAGCTGTGATAGAGGAGCCCCCAACAACTCCAACTGAAGGGCCGACACCGGAGGTTCCTATTACTACTCCAGCCCTCCGGAGACTTTGGCTTAGTTCATAAGCATATTTAGCACTTTGGTTTAGGCTGGACTGATTCCGATAGCTGCTGCCACATCTGAGGCCAGGGGAGGGGCAGGGACTCCCGCAGTCTTAAAGGTAAGTTTTACAGAGTAGTGGCTAGAACAACCATGTTATATGGGGAAAAGTGTTAGCCAGTTAAGACCACTCATGTTCAGAAGTTAAAAGTTGCGGAGATAAGGATACTGATATGGATGAGTGGTCATATTAGGAGGAATATGATTAGGAATAAGAATATTCGAAATAAGGTGGGAGTGGCTTGTGTGGTGGAAAAGATGCGGGAAGCGAGACTAAGATGGTTCAGGCACGTGAAGAGAAGAGGTACATATACTCTAGCGAGGAGGTGTGAAAGGTTGGATATGGCGGGTCCTAGGAGAGGTACAGGTAGGTCGAAGAAATATTTGGGAGAGGTGATCAGACAGGACATGACCCATCTCCAGCTTACTGAGGACATGACAATTGATAGGAGGGTGTGGAGGTCGAGAATTAGGTTGTAGGTTAGTAAATAGTCGAGCATATTTCCTTTCCAAACCTATACCATAGTAGTATTATCTTCGCGTTCCATATTATTAGATTTGTATTATTACTTGATATTTCCTTTACTTCGTTTTTTTATTTTGCGGGTTGTTGTTACTATTTTTGTTTACCGTAGTTTTTTGTCATAGCTGATGTGATTTTTTTATATTGAGACGAGGGTCTTCCAAGAACAGTCTCTCTACGTTCATAAGTTTGGGTAAGGTATGCATACATACCACCTTCCCAGACCCCACTTTTGGCAATATACCGGGTATGTTATTGTTGCTGGAAATTTCACTTCAAACAACAACTGTGCAATAAGAAAAAAATTGCTAAGTTAAAACTCCATAGCTAAAAAAATATACTATTGAATTCCTTGAAGAAGTCCAGGAGTGTTCGTTGGCCAGTACCGTACGGTATTTAGACATTTTGGTTCGGTATTTTCGATATTCGGTTTCTTAAAATGCAAGACCAATACCGTACTGTAACAACCCGATCGATTATTTTGGGCTTTAGTGCGTCATTAGGAGGTTTGAGGCCATGAAAAACTTCACTTCAGGTATTATGACTTATACGCATGGTGGGAATTGAAATTCGGGAAGTTCGGAGTGGATTTGGAAAGAGAATTCTCATTTCGAAAGCTTTAAGTTGGAAGAATCTGAGTAAGGGTTGATTTTGAGCAAACGGCCCCAGAATGGAATTTTGAAGATTCCAATAGTTTTGTATGGTGATTTCGGACTTAGGAGCATGCTCAGATTTGAATTTGGAAGTCCGTAGGACAATCCGGCGCATTTTGGTGAAAGTTGGAAAATAAAAGATTTTTGGAAAGTTTGACCGAGAGTTGATTTTTTAAAATCAGTCGGAATCCGGTTCTGAAAATTGGAACAACTCTATTATGTTATTTATGACTCGTGTGCAAAATTTGAAGTCATTCCGGATTGATTTGAAACGTTTCGGCGCAAAATATAGAAGTTGAAAGATTTGAAAACTCATAGTTTGATTCGATGCGCGATTCGTAATTTCGGCATTGTTTGACGTGGTTTGAAGCCTCGACTAAGTTCGTATTGTATTTTGGGACATGTTGGTATAATTGGTTAAGGTCCTTAGGGCCGCGGGTGGATTTCGGAAGGTTAACGGAATGGATTTCGGAAAAAAACAAGCTGCTGGAATTTTTTGCTGCAAAAGCTGTTTTGGACAGCAACTAGTGCATCGTAGAGCTGAATTTGGAAGCTTAAATATCGAAATAAGTACAGAATCTGTAAATTATCATAACATGAAAGTTATTTCCTTTTGATCCTCGTTTCCAGAAAGTTAAACCATTCATCATTTGGACATTTTTACAGAAATCTATGATCGATTGAATGAAGGCTAATAAAGCAGTTTCGCCAGAATTTTTTTATGTGTGGATCCGATTTTGGATGCTTATATATCGAAATATATAAGGATTTATATGGTGGACAACCTATCAAAGATATAACTTTGAGTCTAGTTTCTAATGCTACAAACTTTTCGTCATTTAGATATTTCTACAAGGAGTTATGGACATTTTAATAAAAGGTATCCAGCAGGGGAAAACTTATAATACGAGGTACAACCTGCACATCGCAAGCTACAACTCGATGAATCACCTGTGCCTATATAAGGCAGTCACGGGAAGCAGCCATTTTTGAGGATTTTCTTGAGCTAGGGATGGTTCTTTCATGGTGGATTCGAACTTGGGGACTACTTAACAATACAAGGTGAGTTTTATCGGATATTTTAAGTTAATAACATCCTATTAACATTATTCAATCTTTGAAATCTCTAGAAATATTTCAAGTTGTTAAAGAACACCAACATTGAATTTTTAAGAAAAATCTTCAGGAAGGCAATACTAATGCTTCAAGCTCATTTCTTATGAGTCGGTGAGAGTAATTCTAATATTTGTTTCAAGTTGTTATGGTTGGATAATTAATTTCATAAGCCCTAGTTCATGGCATGAATAGTGTTCTTGAGAAAATGAAGGAGAGATAAATAATGTTTTTAGAAATAAAATTAAAGGATGAAATGAACCTATGGAATCATTTTTAGCTTAGTTGGAAGTGTTCAACTAAGTAATCACCAAATTGAATATTTTGAAAATGTTGGTTACGGAAGACGATGAATAGTAATTTGGCGGTGTAGGAGAATTAATGTACTATCATAGATGACTTCAAATGGGTATTAAATGATAAGAGTGGAGTTGAATGTGCTAGTAAGTGAACCTATTAGACGATTTGAGCTGGAGGCTTGTAGACAACTTGTGAGCCATAAATGGATATTGATAAATATTTTTGAGTCATATATTGATTGTAATTGAGATTGTAATTGTAGATATCAATTTATTGGTGGCATATGAGAATTTTACTCAATGTTACAATGTCGGAGGAGGATTAAAAGCATGTGAATGTTAATAAAGCGAAAGCGACTTTTGGAGCATTGGGCAACAGTCGAGTTGTTTGAAAAATCGGCTATGGAACTTCGGAGCGAGGTAAGTCTCCTTTCTAACCTTGTATGAGGAAATTGTCTCCGTAGGTGAAATATTTAATTATGTGCTACTATTTGTGGGGGCTACGTACGCACGAGGTGAAAAGAATCCTTGCGTAGTTACTATTGTGCTTAAGTCCGGGTAGTCTAAGACCCAAAAACATGCTATACTTGAAATATTTGTAACCTTATTGACAATTTAAATTTTTTAAATCATATCAAATTAGTAAATGAATTTCTAAATAAGTTAAACTTCATTTTTCTTAATCGTGAAAAGAGGATTGACTTTTCCTTGGATAAATATTCCCCGATGAATTCTTGATTGAATGTTTGAATGTGTGTATTTACATTTGTCGCATCACATGTATGATTCGCAGGCGGGGTAATAGGTGCATCTATGGTTCGCACCATTTGAACCTCTGGCAGTGCACATTTTATTATTATGTTGGATCGGGCCGTACGACCTCGACATGATTTGCGCATGCTTGTATTGCTTGCTTTGAAATTTATAAATAATGATATTGCCACCCTGGCCTGAGAAAAATGATGAAATATGAATTTTTTTTGGAAATATCTTATTATCAAAAAGAATTGTTTACCTTCTTCATGCTTATCGAGTTTGAAATCACCTTATAAAATCCACTCTTTACACATCTTGGTATTTCTATATTTGGACCATTAGTAAGTGTCGAAGTCGACCTCATCCACTCTTTGAGGTTAGACAAGATACTTACTGGGTACACGTTATTTTTGTACTCATACTACACTTGTTGTGCATCTTTGTTGCACAAACACATGTATGTCTAGTGGCCTAGTTTAGAGCAACGACATGGTTGATACAAAGACTTAGGTGAGTTGCACCTCTCGAGACGATCGCAGCCAGCAGAGTCTCTTTCAGAGTATTATATTGTATTTTCTCTACTGTCCAATTGTATTCCGGACGATTATTGTATTATATTTTATTTCCTAGAAATTGCTCATGCACTTGTGACACCGCGTTCTGGGATGTATATGGTATTAATTGGTATTGAAAAGTGGTTAAAGACATTGTTATTTACTTGGTGAAGTTCATTATTTATTGCTAAATGTAAGGAAAAGGAATGATTTCAAAAATATTAAAATAAGAATTTAATTAACTATTTAGTGTTGGCTTGCCTGACAGTGGTGTCCGGCGCCATCACGACCTTTAATGAATTTTGGGTCGTGACAACATGGTATCATAGCACTAGGTTCACTTAGGTCTCATGAGTCATGAGCAAGTCTAGTAGAGTCTTGTGGATCGGTATAGAGACGTCTGTACTTATCTTCGAGAAGATACATGGCTGTTAGGAGAACTCTCCTTTTTGATTCCTCATCGTGCGGTTTGATTCCTTTGAGTCTTATGCCTTTGTTTCTTTCCCAATCAATCTTATGCGACGGGAAATGCTTGTTATAAATCGAAAATTGTGGAATTGTAATGGTTCTACGGACAGGGTGCAAGATGTTTCTCCCTACGTATTCGATTAGGCTATGGTCGTCGCCTTGCGGAAGGCTGTTCTATCATTTCAGCTCAGTATCAGTATTACCTAAAGTTTTGAGATTTGACATTGATTGTTATGACGATTCATGCGTTGCTATCGCCCGATGTGGTGTAATGGTAGGATGCTTGTCTATGCGTCGAAACAGTGAATGACTATGAATGATGTTTACTCAGTGCAAGATTCAGAGATTGAGTATTTTATTTCCGGCGGAGGAAAGGTAACCGGACTAGGAGTGTTCATGTTGGGTTGATGGAGTGTCCTGTAGAGATAGATTTTGAATTAAGTCAACAACTGGGTAGCAAAGGATGAGGAAGGACATGTGGGAGGAGTCTTGCGGTTGTTAGATTTCTAGAAGACCATGCGTAAGGAGCAGAAGTCGAATAGTTGCTTAAAGGAGAGTGTTTGATCAAAGTGGGAGAGTGGCAGAGTAGCATATGGGTTTTGTGGTAGGATAGCTGCATGCCTTGAGGAAAGTTAGAGTGATTTGGGATTCATGGTGGATAGTGACTAGGTCTACATGAGTAGTTTTGGAATAATGTCTGCTATGCGGATGAAGGTTGGATACGACAGAAATGAGTGCTTTATGTGAGGAAGGATACAACATGACCTTGGATTGGAATGTATTGTTGCACCTTTAGTTGATGTCCATGAGAAGTGAATAAACTTGTGCAGCTGGTAAATGAGCATGGGCTCAGGGTGGATTATTGATTTTGTAGTAATTGTACTTAGTGCAGCGTCGTTGGAAGAGGTCGACAGGTAGTTCAACATGTGGGTTATCTCCTGTGAGCAGATTAGAGGTCGCGTGGTGTTGATGCAGCTTCTCCGAAGAATTCTACTGGCTATCCGGTAAGAGGTCGAACATGTGAATGTGGCTAGTGGTTCAGAGTGTTCATGAAATGTTAACAGAAGAAATTTCGAGGAATGTGGCAGGTTAATTGTGCAAGATCATGTCAACGATAAAGGAAGAATCCTGGTGGGTTCCAAGTTATGCAAGGGTAGCTTTAAGCTAAGTGGGAGAGCCCCACTGCCTACGATTGGATTGTATGGTTATCTACTTGTGAGGTTTCTAGTTATTGGCATAATGGTGGGTTATTACAACTATAGAAAAAAAAGATCATAGTAATTTGAGCAAAGGATTTGAGGAATGTGTGCTATAATTGGCCTTATCGATTCATGTTCAGGTTATGGTAAGACTTAGAGTTTATGCTTCGAGTAGAGGTGATTCACAAGAAAGGTGATATAGCCGGGTTCTTCCTTGAGAGAGTGTTAATTTGCTACCAGAGCCTTGGAGTTGATTATATTTAGGGCCAAGTCAGAGTGGGTGACTCTCAACAATGGTCCTAGTAGGTTCAAAATTAAAGTGGGGTGCCTAAGGATTTCGAGTCTGTGGTATGGTTAAGTATCGAGCTTCTGGAGTGGATTATGAAAGGGGCTTGGATTGTTCTATGTTACCATCGATCTGTTGTGTAGCATTGAAAGAATGGGAGAAAATAATTTTGGACTCGTAGAGGAATTATCGGAATGGGTGTACCCGTTGAAGATGCGAATGCGCGCTCAAGGAGGGTATGAGTTAGCTCGTGGGTCTTGAGGCAACGTGGTCTCGTGAAATAGGGTCACTTAGGATGAGTGCGGATTGGGTTCGCTATATTTTGAATGGAGCTATTATTATTTCTAAGGCAAGACCAGAGTAAATTAGAAGAAGTTGGTTCGGTTATCCATGGTTGAATCGGCATGATGGTGGCAATGATCAGTCACTTCAGCGTGTTAAGTTATGCATGTGATTTGTGGCGGTACATGCGAGACTTGACGGCCACCGTAATTTATTTTATCTGGAGGCATTCAAGTATTATGGCATGTTATGTGTGGATGGATCCCGAAAGAGTTTCACTTGAGGTTGGTATTTCCTGCGGACATAAGAATTCAGTCACGTGTTGCAATGGTGCTCTTGAAATGAGTTAAGTAAAAGTTTTATATATGATGAAGTGCTTAATCTATTAGTGGTTCAATGGTTATGATGAAATTCTCGTACAATTGCATATTAGTATGATTAGGTGCAGTGGGAAGCATGGAAATTCAGAAGTTGATGATCAAGGTTGCCGTTTGGTGTTGGCTAGAATATCACGAGATCGGATGAGCGAAAAGGGACTTAGATGGTTAGAGTCAGCTGGTATTGTTTCTGGTGTCACTTGAAATTCGTGTATGGCGTGAGAGGCTTTACATACATATTGCGGATTTTGGAATTTCTTTACAGCATTTGTGTGGCCGATAGTATGGATGTGCAGACTGTTACCCGGTGCGGAGGGTCGTGGGAGTGTATCCCACGAGAAGATTGTATAAGTGTGACGTGTAGTCACTTGATTGATTGAAGAACTGAAACCAAGTATGAAGATTGTGGTAATATCGTTAATTTGGCAATTTCTGCCTGGAGGGCACTCGGTTCGTTTGGTTTTGGAATGTGGAAGCCTGTTCTGGTTATGATGGTTGTTCTTGTGTGTTATGGGAAAAATGGGTTATTAAGGACCCTTGAAAGGTTACCAGCCTAGTACGGTGCAATTAGAAGAATCGGCTTGAGGTTCGTGGATGGATTTAAATATGAATATGGGCTCAATATCAGACCGGATGTGTTCATTTCAGCATAGAGCTCCTTATGGAGGAGTATTCAGACATTGGATGTTGTTTCATCATCGGCTATTCCATATAAAACTATGTTGTGCCATGTGAGTTGTGAAACAACTTGATAAATTTCACATGTGCTGAGGTACCGCGTAACGACGATGTTATGTGAGCAGGATGGCTCTCGAGATTCAAATCATATATCACACCCTAGCTGTGCTTGAATTTTGTAGTATATGGCACTATCTGTCTCCCCAGGGTTTATATTATGTACTTCGCGTGCTTGTGGCTGATATTCGGGTATTTTTTAATAATGGGCATTCTAGCTCGGTATGTATCTCCTTATATAAATTTTATGTGCGAATCGGGTGGCACACCGCCACGGGTGTGTTGTGTGGATCGGGTTTCACGCCACAACAGTGTATTGTTGAGTACAGTCCCCTATACCTATTTTTGTGTGTTTTATTTCCCATTTTCCGAGGAAGGTTCATAACACCTTTTTGATGGTCTAATTAGTTACGTGGGTTGAGTAGTTCCTTCTAGAGTTCGTTTTCCTTAAGTATCAAGTTCGAGCTCGTAGCTTATTGACACATTGTGGCATTATATGAGACCTTTGGCAATGTTCGAGGTGTCTTATTGCCTGAGCGGCTTGTACTGGGTGAGACGAGATTTATTGGACCTCAGATCAATGCGATCGAATTTATATGAAGTATATTAAAGAGTAAATATAGTTATTTGGTTCATAATGAGGAAATGGTTCTTTTCAAGAGAAGGAACTCAATGAATTATTGACTCAGAAGTTGGTCATGAATTTCTACACATCTCTTCCGCCGTGGCAGTATTGCAAGAGTTGGGACATGACTTATATGAGTCATGAGGTGTGTGTGGGTATTAGATTCGTCGAATGTCAGCTATTATTATCAGAAGATGTTATTATGGTTATGTGAATTATGCGGTACATGGTGTTAATCCAGCAAAGGCATGCAATCATGTTTTGGTACATCGTGTGGTGATTGATACGGTGTTCGTATGTTGGAAACAAGCCTGTTAGAGAATTTCAGGTGTTGGAATTTGGCTCTAAGGCTTATTTGACTAAGAAAAAGGGAGAATCTTCAGACTATCTCGAGCTAGTGTGCTCAACTGAGTTGTGGTAGCACGGGTAGGTGCACGAGGTGTTAAACTGTAATTTCAGACAACTCCAACGTAATTCTTAGCACGTTCGAGGATGAACGCATGTTTAAGTAGGAGAGAATGTAACGACCCGACTGGTCGTTTTGAGATCTAGTGCGTCTTTCGGTAGTTTTAGGCCATGAGCAGCTTCAGTTCAGGTATTATGACTTGTACGCATGGTCGACATTGAAATTCGGGAAGTTCGGAGTGGATTTGAAAAGAGAATTCTCATTTCGGAAGTTTTAAGTTGAAATAATCTGAATAAGGGTTGATTTTGAGCAAACGACCCCGGAATGGAATTTTAAAGATTACAATAGTTTCGTATGGTGATTTCGGACTTAGGAGCATGTTCAGATTTGGGAAGTCCGTAGGACAATTCGGCGCATTTTGGTGAAAGTTGGAAAATAGAAGTTTTTTGGAAAGTTTGACCGAGAGTTGATTTTTTAAAATTGAGGTCGGAATCCGGTTCTGAAAATTGGAACAGTTCCATTATGTTTTTTATGACTCGTGTGAAAAATTTGAAGTTATTCCAGATTGATTTGATACGTTTCGGCGCAAAATATAGAAGTAGAAAGATTTAAAAACTCATAATTTGATTCGATGCGCGATTCGTAATTTTAGCGTTATTTGACGTGGTTTGAAGCCTCGACTAAGTTCGTATTGTATTTTGGGACATGTTGGTATAATTTGTTAAGGTCCCGAGGGCCTCGAGTGGATTTAAGAAGGTTAACGGAATGGATTGCGGACAAAACAAAGCTGCTGGAATTTTCTGCTGCAAAAGCTGTTTTGGATAACAACTGGTGCATCATAGAGCTGACTTTGGAAGCTTACATATCGAAATTTACGAGGAATATGAAAATTATAAAAGCATGAAAGTTGTATCCCTTTGATTCTAGTTTCCATAAAGTTAAACCATTCATCATTTGGACATTTTTACAGAAAGCTATGATCGATTGAATGAAGGCTGGTAAAGCAGTTTCGCCAGAAATTTCTGATGCATGGAGACGACTTTGGAAGCTTATATCTCGAAATTTGTATGGAGTTTATGGTGGACAACCTATCAAATGAAATATCTTTGAGTTTACTTTCTAATACTTCAAACTGTTTGTCATTTGGATATTTCTACAAGGAGTTATGGACGTTTTAATAAAAGGTGACCAGCAGGGGAAAACCTGTAATAAGAGGTACAACCTGCACAACGCAAGGTACAACTCGATGAAGCACTTGTGCCTATATAAGGCGGTCATGGGCAGAAGCCATTTTTGAGGATTTTCTTGAGCTAGGGATTGGTTCTTTCATGGTGGATTCGATCTTGGGGACTACTTAACAATACAAGGTGAGTTTTATCAGATATTTAAGTTAATAACATCCTATTAACACTAATATTAACATCATTCAATCTTTGAAATGCCTAAAAATATTTCAAGTTGTTAAAGACCACAAACATTGAATTTTTTAGGAAAAGCTTCAGGAAGGCAATACTAATGCTTCAAGCTAATTTCTTATGAGTCGGTGAGAGTAATTCTAATATTTGTTTCAAGTTGTTATGGTTGGATAATTGATTTCATAAGCCCTACTTCATGGCATGAATAGTGTTCTTGAGAAAATGAAGGACAGATAAATAGTGTTTTTAGAAATGAAATTAAATGATGCAATGAACCTATGGAATCATTTTCTAACTTAGTTGGAAGTGTTCAATTAAGTAATCACCAAATTGAATATTTTGGAAATGTTGGTTAAGGAAGACGATGAATAGTAATTTGGTGGTGTTGGAGAATTAATGTACTATAATTGATGACTTCAAATGGGTATTAAATAATAAGAGTGGAGTTGAATGTGCTAGTAAGTGAACCTATTAAACGATTTGAGCTGGAGGCTTGTAGCCAACTTGTGATCCTTAAATAGATATTGATAAATATTTTTGAGTCATATTTTGATTGTAATTGGGATTGTAATTGTAGATATCAATTTGTTGGTGGAGTATGAGAATTTTACTCAATGTTACGATGTCGGAGGAGGATTAAAAGCTTGTGAATGTTAATAAAGCGAAAGCGAGTTTTGGAGCATTGGGCATCAGTCGAGTTGTTTGAAAATCCGGCTATGGAACTTCGAAGCGAGGTATGTCTCCTTTCTAACCTTGTAAAAGGAAATTGTCCCCATAGCTGAAATAATTAATTATGTGCTACTATTTGTGGGGGCTACGTACGCACGAGGTGACGAGAGTCCGTTCGTAGATACTATTGTGCTTAAGTCTGGGTAGTCTAGAAACCAAAAGTATTCTATACTTGAAATATTTGTAACCTTATTGACAATTTAAATTGCTTAAATCATATCAAATTAGTAAGTAAATTTCAAAATAAGTTAAACTTTATTTTACTTAATCGTGAAAAGGGGATTGACTTTGTCAAGATTCAAAATCCTAACTTAGGTCGTGATGGCGCCCAACAACGGGGTCAGGCAATCCAACACTCAATTTACTAAGGGTTCTTTCTTATTAGATTAAACATTTCAACATATACTCAGTTTTTAAAACTTAAAACATAAATCGACAAGGATAACTAGCCAGTTTGTAATCAAAAGAGGTCATGAGGAGGCGTGAGCCAATATATATATACAGACCCGTAATCCACAATAACTATCACGTGTGTGCCAGGAACTAGTGTCACAAGTCCTACGAGCAAACTAACAAAATATACAAAAGATAAAATATACAGTCCCACAGTCTAAAAGAAATAGACTGGAAATAAGCAAAAAAAACTCCATTCCATGGTGCTGCCGGAGATCGCCAGGAGAAAAGCAGATCACCGTGTAGTCAGGTCCGTATATAATCAGAATCAAGCTCCGGTCTGACAACCAGGTGCACCAGCCTCAGAACCTGTACAATTAAGTACAGAAGCGTAGGATGAGTACATAAATATATATGTACCCAGTGAGTATCCCGCCTAACCTCGAAGAGGTAGTGACGAGAGCTCGACTTGACACTCACTAAGGTCCAACAATATAATTTAACAGAATATGATCAAGACGGTAGGCATGTAAAGGCAGTGAAGCAGTAAATATATAAGGCACTGAAATCCAAGGAAGTACCAGAAATAAATAAACAATTACTACTTCACCTTCCCCCAAATATATTTCAAATCAATGTCCATGAATTTAGTACCAAATAAATCATGCGCATACAGGATAAGGACAATCGGCCTGAGCCATAAGATAGTCGTATCCGTGCACTTTCGAGGGTCGAACATCCCGAACCATAAGTGCACCTTACCATAAAGTACTCACATCTATGCACTACTGAGGATCGAACGGTCCGAACCATAAGTTCATCTTTGCCATAAAGTAATCATCTCTATGCACTGCCGAGGATCGAACGACCCGAACCATAAGTGCACCTTACCATAAAGTACTCACATCTATGCACTACTGAGGATCGAACGGTCCGAACCATAAGTTCATCTTTGCCATAAAGTAATCATCTCTATGCACTGCCGAGGATCGAACGACCCGAACCATAAGTGCATCTTTCAATCCGCCGTGGCATACGACCCGCTCCCATAAGAGTGGGGGAAATCACACTCAGCTCGCGGAATGTAAATTGCGAAGCGGTCACATGCACACACAATATTCCTTTTTAAATGACTTTTCAGTAAACAATTCGTTACAAATTTTCTCAAATTCCATGATCTCAGGGAAATAAGCCGTATGTAACATTTAATTTATTAAGCATGTAGATCATTTCAAGTAAAACACAAGGCATGATGTGGACCTAACTACCCGGACATAATAATAATAGCCGCTACGTATGGACTCTCGTCACTTTGTAAGTACGTAGCCCCCCATAATTATCACACATAGCATTTAAATCACCTACGGGGACAATTCCCTCTTACGAGGTTAGAAGACTCACCTCGCGTCGCACCTACCGGGTCAAGAATGCGCCTGAAACTCCGAACTCGTCACCCAAAGGACTTGAAGCTAACCAAATGTTACGTAAATATATCACATTATACTCAAAGCATGGAATTCTCCTATTATTTAGTCAAATTCGTCATTCTTGAAGAAATCCCAAAATCCAACCCCGAGCCCGCATGCTCGGATTTCAAAAAGTCTTGAAGGAAACACTCACCCATAACCTAAGGATCATTAATATATGATTCTTGTATGATTTCATAGCCAATTCACGGGTAATACTCTAAATTCTCGAAAGCCCTAGGTTACTACCCAATTCCTTAATTTTTCACTAATTAGGTAGTTAACTAAACTAGGATTTCATGCATTAACTAAATTTAGGGTAGAATTTACTTACCTCACAGCGGCTAGGTCGTAAGGCTCTTTTCCAAGCTCACAAACTCATCTATGGTGGAAGAAAATGGGATAATCCCGCACTTAAAGAACTTACTGCCTACAAGGGTTTCCGTACCTGCGACTCGACGACCGCACCTGCAAGAAAATAGCTCGCACCTGCGGAAAAATAAGACAAGGGCCTGGGCTCGCATCTGCGGGCCGGAGCCCGCACCTGCGGCTCCGCACCTACGAGAAGGAGCCCTCACCTGCGAGAACTGGTTAACCCACCTGGGGGTCGCACCTGCGAGGCATGGACCGCAGGAGCGGTCTCGCACCTGCGACTGGGCAACCGCACTTGTGGTCACACCAGATCAGGTTGCTGGTAAACTCAAAATCACACATCAAAACCCCTAGAACCAAACTTAGGAACTTTAAGTTTTCTTGACTTCACTAACAATGCGCCGAACCGACCTATACTACTCAGAATGACACCAAATTTTGCAGGCAAGTCATATCTGGCATAACGGAACTATTCCCGGTCTCGGAATTCCGTTCGGACCTCGATAACACAAAATAAGTCCCAAACCACAATAGGAACTTAAGGAACTCTTGTTTCAATATTGGGTGCCGAAATTCTCTCGGGTCATTCGAAACCCATTCTGAACATACGCCCAAGTCCGAAATCATCATACAAAGCTATTGGAACCACTGAAACTCGATTCTGATGTTGTTTATTAAAAATGTTGACCGAAGTCAAACTTGGCCTTAAAGGCCAACCTAAAGGAACCAAGTGTTCCAATATTGCTCTAAACACTTCTGAATCTCGGACCACCCGCCCCCGCAAGTCATAAATCACAATAAACCGCTATGGGAAGTCTCATTTAGGGGAACGGGGTCCGATAACACAAAGCGACCGATCGGGTCGTTACATTCTCCATCTCTTAAACAAACATTCGTCCGCGAACGAGTCTAGAATCATACCTGAAGTGCTGAATAAGTGCGGATATTTGCTCCGCATGTCCTCCTCGGACTCCCAGGTCGCTTCCTCGACTGTTTGGCCCCTCCACTGGACCTTCGATGCAAAAAATCTCTTGGACCTCAACTAGCAATCCTGTCTATCAACAATAGCAACTGGCTCCTCCTCGTAGCCCAACCTCTCATCCAACTGAATAGTGCTGAAATCAACCACATGAGAGAAGTTGGCGTGGTACCTCCGGAGCATGGATACATGAAAGACCTGATGAAATCCTGATAAACTGGGAGGTAAGGCTAGCTCATAAAAAATCTCCCCAACTCGCCTACCTCGAAGGGACCTATAAACCTCGGGCTCAGCTTGCCCTTCTTCCCAAACCTCATAATACCCTTCACCGGTGAGACCTTTAACAGAACCTTGTCTCCCTCCATAAATGATATACCACACGCCCTCTGATCCGCATAACTCTTCTGTCTGGACTGTTCAGTGCGGAGTCTCTCCTGAATCAACTTCATCCTCTCCAAAGCATCCCTCACCAGGTCGGTACCATATAACTTAGCCTCGCCAGGCTCAAACTACCCGATAGGGTAACGACATTGCCGTCCATACAAAGCCTCAAATAGATCCATCTCGATGCTGGACTGGTAACTATTATTGTAAGCAAACTTGGCCAAAGGCAAGAACTGGTCCCATTGACCTCCGAAGTCAATCACGCATGCCCTGAGCATGTCCTCCAATATCTGAACTGTACGCTCCGACTGGCCAGCAGTCTGAGGGTGAAATGCTGTACTGAGGTCTATCTGGGTGCCTAAGACACTGTGCAATGCTCTCCAGAAGTGCGAGGTGAACTGAGGACCTCGATCTGATATAATGGACACCGGCACACCGTGTAACCGGACTATCTCCCGAATGTAGATCTAGGATAACCTCTCAGAAGTATATGTAGTAGCTACAGGAATGAAATGTGCCAATTTGGTCAATATATCCACAATGACCCAAACTGCGTCAACCTTCCGCAAAGTCTGAGGCAAACCAACCACGAAGTCCACAGTGATGCACTCCCATTTCCACTCAGGAATGGGTATCTGCTGAAGTAGGCCTCCGGGCCTCTGGTGCTCATACTTCACCTGCTGGCAATTAAGACACCTAGTCACATACTCCACAATATCCCTCTTCATCCACCTCCGCCAGTAATGCTGCTTCAAATCATGATACATCTTCGTAGCACCAGGATGAACATAATATTGAGAACTGTGTGTCTCCTATAGAATCCTCTGCCTCAGGCCATCAACTTTAGGAACACATAAACGGACCTGAAGTCTCAGAACACCATCATCGCCAATAGTAACCTCCTTGGCACCACCCTGTACCACTGTCTCACGAATCTCTGCTAAGCACGGATCATCGAACTGCCGGGCCTTAATCTCCCCCAATAACGAAGACTGAGCAACCACATGTGCTAAAACTCGATGAGGCTTTGAAAGGTCTAATCTCACCAGGCGATTGGCCAAGGACTTAACGTCCAAGGTTAGAGGTATCTCCTCTGCTGCAATATAAGACAAGCTACCCATACTCTCCGCCTTCTTGCTCAAAGCATCTGCTACCGCATTTGCCTTGCCCGGATGATAAAGAATGATGATATCATAATCCTTCAACAAGTCAAGCCATCTACTTGCCTCAAATTAAGATCTATCTGCTTGAAGAAGTGCTGCAAGCTACGGTGGTCTGTATAAACCTAACAGGACACCCCATACAAGTAGTGCCTCCAAATCTTAAGAGCATGAACAATCGCCGCCAACTCCAAATCGTGCACTGGGTAATTCTTCTCATGAACCTTCAGCTGGCGCGAAACATAAGCAATAACTCTCCTTCATGCATCAACACACACCCCAAGCCAACGCGCGAAGCATCGCAATACACTGTATAAATCCCCGAACCGAAAGGTAGTACCAGAATTGGTGCTGAGGTCAATGCTTCCTTGAGTTTCTGAAAGCTCTCCTTACACTCGTCGGACCATCGGAATGGGGTATTCTTCTGAGTCAATCTAGTCAATGGAGCTGCAATATAAGAGAACCCCTCCACAAATCGGCGATAATAGCCTGCAAGGGCCAAAACTTCTGATCTCTGTAGATGAAGTGGGACGCGGCCAACTCTGAACTACCTCGATCTTTTGAGGATTAACCTTGATATCCTCTCCGGATACCAAATTCCCTAGGAATGCTACAGAATCCAGTCAGAACTCACACTTGGAGAACTTAGCATATAACTTCTGTTCCCGCAAAGTCTGGAGCACAACTTTCAAATGCTGCTCGTGCTCCCCTAGGCTACGTGAGTAAATCAAGATGTCATCAATAAAGACAATGACAAAGGAATCAATATACAGCCTGAACACCCTATTCATCAAGTCCATGAATGCTGCTGAGGCCTTAGTCAAGCCAAAGGACATCACTAGGAACTCATAGTGGCTATATCTCGTACGGAAAGCAGTCTTCGAAACATCTGAGGCCCGAATCTTTAACTGAGTATATCCCGACCTCAAATCAATCTTAGAAAACACCCTAGCACCCTGAAACTGGTCAAACAAATCATTGATGCGCAGCAAAGGATATTTGTTCTTTATGGTGACCTTGTTCAACTGGCAGTAATCAATACACATCCGCATGGACCCATCCTTTTTCTTCACGAATAGAACTAGAGCACCCCACTGCGATACACTCGGTCTGATGAACACCTTAGCCAAAAACTCCTCAAGCAGCTCCTTCAACTCTTTTGGAGCCATACGGTACGGAGGAATAGATATAGGCTAGGTGCCTGGAGCTAAATCAATGCAGAAATCAATATCACGATCTGGATGCATGCCCGGAAGATCTGAAGGAAATACATCAGCAAAATCTCGAACAACTGGCACTGAATCAATCGTCGGAGACTCGGTGGTGGTGTCCTGCACATAAGCAAGATAGGCTAGACAACCCTTCTCGACCATATGTCGAGCCTTCATGAATGAAATAACCCAGCTGGCTGCACTAATGAGGAACCTCTCCACTCCAGCCTAGGTGACTCGGGCATAGCTAAAGTAACTGTCTTGGCATGGCAATCTAGCACGACATGATAAGGAGATAGCCAATCCATGCCTAGAATAACCTCAAAATCAACCATGTCGAGCAATAAAATGCCCGCTCTAGTCTCGAACCCACAGAAGGTGATCACACAAGACCGATAGATCTGGTCTACCACCACATAATCTCCCACAGGGGTGGACACATATATAGGAGAACCCAAGGACCCGCGAGGAGCATCCAAAAAATGAGCAAATAATGCTGAAAAATATGAATAGGTGGATCCTAGATAAAATAATACTGAAAACTCTCTACCACATACTGAGATAATACCTGTGATCACGATGTCTGGGGCCACTGTATCTGATCTGGCCAGAATGACATAGAATCTAGCTGGAGTACCGGAAGACTAAGCTCCACCAGAGTGAACAGGAGCTGCCTGACCTCCCCCTGACTGGCCTCCACCTCTAGGACGACCGCTGCCGACCTTTCTTCCACCTCTAGGTGGCCGGACTGCTGGTGCCGGACCCATCGGCTGATAACCCTGCTGTACGGACTTGCCCCGAAACCTGGGACAATGCCTCCTCATATGACCTGGCTCCCCACACTCGTAACAACCCCCAGGTACCATAGTCTGCTTCCCCAAAGAAGAACCCTGAATAGCCGGAGGGCGATGTGAGCCCTCTGGCATAGCACTAAACTAGGGGTCAGAGGATCTCGGATGACTGGGATAATCACTGGTGAAATATGAATGGCTGGAGGATGGTAGGAACTCTCTGGCATGGCGCTGAAATGAGACCTCGCTGGAACACCTCGGGGAGGTGGTGTAGGTGCTGAATATGAAGGCTTGCTGGGCTGACTACTGCTAAACTGACCACTGCCCCTAGCTGGGGCACCTCTAAAATCTCTGGAGAATCTAGCCCTCTTGTCCTGCTACCCCTGCTCCCTGCTCCTCGACTGATATGCCTCAATTCTGCAAGCAATCTCTACCACGAGCTGATAAGGAGTACCCATCTCCACCTCTCGGGCCATGGTGGCCCTAATACCTAGATGCAACCCAGCCATAAATCTCCGCACCCTCTCTGCATCAGTAGGTAGTATCATGAGTGCATGGCGAGACAACTCTGAAAATCTGGCCTCATAATCTGTCACTAACATTTGTCCCTGCTCTAGCCACTCAAACTGATACCGCAACTCTTCCCTCTCAGAGGGTGGGATATATTTATCCAGAAATATCTGCGTGAACTGCTCCCAAGTGACAAGAGGAGAATATGCTAGCCTGCTGAGAATATAGGACTGCCACCACCTACGAGATCTGCCCTCCAACTGGAAGGTAGTGAAATCCACTCCATGGGACTCTAGTAGCCTCATGTTGTGCAGTCTTTCCCTGCACATGTCCACAAAATCCTGGGCATCCTCGCCTCGCTCACCCCAAATACCGGAGGGTGCAATCAAGTCCATCTATCCAATAACTTCTGCGGATCACCGTCCGCAACTGGTCTGGCCTTAGGTGCTACCATAACAGCCTGGACCCCACCCACGAGCAGTGTACCCGGGGTATGATGTAATGCTACTGTCAGGCCTGCAGCTTGGGCAGTAGGGGTCTGGACTTCCCCTCCTGCCTGAGAAGTGGCAGGATCTGCTGAAAATAAACCAGCCTGGTACATAGTGTCCATAAATCTCATCATACAGACCATGACCGCCTGGAAGCCTGGAGCCGTCATGAAGTCTACGAGAGCAGGATCTGCTGGAGGCACCTCGTCCTGCTCCTCCATGATAGGGTCCTCTGGTGGTGGAACCAGAATAGCTCTAGGACGCCCTCGTTCCCTACCTCAGGCCGGTGCCCTCCCCTGGCCTCTGCCACAACCTCGGACAACGGGGATAGTGGCCCCTCCCGGGTCTGGAACATTAGATGCACGCGTCCTCACCATCCGTGAGAGAATAGAAGAATGAGTTTAGTAAATCATCGACTGCACGATAAAATAAGAACAAAGAGAGGTTCCCTAACACCCTATAGTCTCCTGAAGATAAGTACAGACGTCTCTGTACCGATTCGCAAGACTCTACTGGGTTTGTCCGTGACTCGTGAGACTTATGTGAACCTAGTGCTCTGATACCATGTTGTCACGACCCAAAATCCTAACTTAGGTCGTGATGGTGCCCAGCAGCGGGGTCAGGCAAGCCAACACTCAATTTACTAAGGGTTCTTTCTTATTAGATTAAACATTTCAACATATACTCAGTTTTTAAAACTTAAAACATAAATCGACAAGGATAATTATCTAGTTTGTAATCAAAAGCAGTCATGAGGAGGCGTGGGCCAATATATATATACAGACCTGTAATCCACAATAACTATCACGTGTGTTCCAGGAACTAGTGTCACAAGTCCTACAGGCATACTAACAGAATATACAAAAGATATAATATACAGTCCCACTGTCTGAAAGAAATAGACGGGAAACAAGCAAAAGAAACTCCATGGTGCTGCCAGTGATCGCCAGGAGAAAAGCAGCTCACCGTGAAGTCAGGTCCGTCTATAATCAGAATCAAGCTCCGGTCGGACAACCAGGTGCACCAGCCTTAGAACCTGTACAATTAAGTACATAAGCGTAGCATGAGTACATAAATATATATGTACCTAGTGAGTATCCCGCCTAAACTCGAAGAGGTAGTGACAAGAGGTCGACTTGAGACTCACTAAGGTCTAACAATAAAATTTAACAGAATATGATGAAGACGGTAGGCATGTAAAGACAGTGAAACAACATATTATATAAGGCACTGAAATCCAAGGAAGTACTAGAAATAAATAAACAGTTACTACTTCATCTTCCCCCAAATGTCTGTCAAATCAATGTCCATGAATTTAGTAACAAATAAATCATGCGCATACATGATAAGGAAAACCGGACTGAGCCATAATATAGTTGTATTCGTGCACTGCCGAGGGTCGAACGGCCCGAACCATAAGTGCACCTTACAATAAATTACTCACATCTATGCACTGCCGAGGATCGAACGGCCCGAACCACAAGTGCATCTTTGCCATAAAGTAATCATCTCTATGGACTGCCGAGGATCGAACGGCCCAAACCATAAGTGCATCTTTCAATCCGCCGTGGCGTACAGCCCACTCCCATAAGAGTGGGGGAAATCATACTCCGCTCGCGGAATGTAAATTGCAAAGCGGTCACATGCACACACAATATCCCTTTTTAAAATACTTTTCACTCAACAATTCCTTACAAATTTTCTCAAATTCCATGATCTCAAGGAAATAAGCCGCATGTAATATTTAATTTATTAAGCATGTAGTTCATTTCAAGTAAAACACAAGGCATGATGTGGACCTAACTACCCGGACATAATAATAATACCCGCTACGTACGGACTCTCGTCACTTTGTACATACGTAGCCCCCCACAATTATCACACATAGCATTTAAATCACCTACGGGGACAATTCCCTCTTACGAGGTTAGAAAGGAGACTCACCTCTCGCACCTACTCCCCGGGTCAAAAATGTGCCCGAAACTCCGAACTCGAAGCTAACCAAACGTTACGTAAATATATCAAATTATACTCAAAGTATGGAATTCTCCTATTATTTAGTCAAATTCATCATTCTTGAAGAAATTTCAAAAAGTCTTGAAGGAAACACTCACCCATAACCTAAGGATCATTAATATATAATTTTTGTATGATTTCATATCCAATTCACGGGTAATACTCTAAATTCTCGAAAGCCCTAGGTTACTACCCAATTCCTTAATTTTTCACTAATTAGGTAGTTAACTAAACTATGAATTCATGCATTAACTAACTTTAGGGTAGAATTTACTTACCTCACAGTGGCTGGGTCGTGGGGCTCTTTTCCAAGCTCACAAACTCGTCTATGGTGGAATAAAATGGAGTGAAAATTAGATAATCCCGCACTTAAAGACCATACTACCTACAGGGGTTTCTGTAGTTGCGACTCGACGACCACACCTGCGGTTTTTCACCTACGGAATAAATGGGACAAGGGCCTGGGCTCGCATCTGCGGGCTGGATCCCGCACCTGCGGGAAGGAGCCCGCACCTGCGAGAACTGGGCAACCCACCTGGGGGTCGCACCTGCGAGGCCTGGACTGCAGGAGAGGTCTTGCACCTGCGACTAGGCAACTGCACCTGCGGTCACACCAGATCAGGTGCACCAGCAACTGCTTTAGCTAGTTTTTGCCCTCGTTTGATGCCCGAGAGGCACCTGGGCCCACCCGAGCCCCCGTCCAAATATACCAACAAGTCCCAAATCATAATACTGACTCGCTCGAGCCTTTGGAACACCCGCAACAATGCTAAAACTTAAAATCACACCTCAAGATGCCTAGAACCAAACTTAGGAACTTTAAGTTTTCTTGACTTCACTAACAATGCGCCGAACCGACCTATACTACTCGGAATGACACCAAATTTTGCAGGCAATTCATAACTGACATAACATAATTATTCCCGATATCGAAATTCCGTTCGGATCCCGATAACACAAAAACACGTCCCAAACCACAATAGGAACTTAAGGAACTCTTATTTCAATATTGGGGGCCGAAACACTCCCGGGTCATCCAGAACCCATTCCGAACATATGCCCAAGTCCGAAATCATCATACGAGCTACCAGAATTGTCGAAACTCGATTCCGAGGTCGTTTACTAAAAATGTTGACCGATGTCAAACTTGGCCTTAAAGGCCAACCTGAAGGAACCAAGTGTTCCAATATTGCTCTAAACACTTCTGAATCCCGGACCACCTGCCCCCGCAAGTCATAAATCACATAATCCGCTATGGGAAGTCTCATTTAGGGGAGCAGAGTCCGATAATGCAAAACGACTGATCGGGTCATTACAAACTTTTCCTTGGATAATTGTTCCCTGGTGTATTCTTGATTGACTGTTTGAATTTGTGTATTTATATTTAACCGCGTCGCATGTATGATTCTCGAGCGAGGTAATAGATGCATCTATTGTTCGTGCCATTTGACCCTCTGGCAGTGCACATTTTATTATTATGTTGTATCGGGCCGTACGAGCTCGGCATGATTTGCGCATGGTTGTATTGCTTGCTTTGAAATTTATAAATAATGATATTTCCACTCTGGCCTGAGGTAAATTGAAAATGATGAAAAATGATTTTTTTTTTGGAAATCTCTTATTATCAAAAGAATTGTTTACCTGCTTCATGCTTATCGAGTTTGCAATCACCTTATGAAATCCACTCTTTACACATCTTGGTATTTCTATATTTGGGCCATTAGTAAGTGTCAAAGTCGAACTACCGTCACTAATTCTTCGAGGTTAGACGAGATACTTACTGGGTACACGTTGGTTTTGTACTCATACTACACTTGCTGTGCATTTTTGTTGCACATGCACATGTATGTCTTATGGCCTAGTTTGGTGTAGAGACATGGTTGATACAGAGACTTAGGTGAGCTGCAATTCTCGAGACGACCACAGCCAGCAGAGTCTCCTTTAGAGTATTATATTGTATTTTCTCTACTGTCCAATTGTATTCCGGACGGTTATTGTATTACATCTTATTTCCTAGAAATTGCTCATGCACTTGCGACACCGGGTTCTGGGATATATATGGGATTAGTTAGTATTGAAAAGTGGTTAAAGATATTATTATTTACCCGGTGAAGTTCATTATTTATTGTTAAATGTAAGGAAAAGAAATAATTTCAAAAATATTAAAATGAGAATTTAATTAACTATTTAGTGTTGTCTTGCCTGACAATGGTGTCCGGTGCCATCATGACCTTTAATGGATTTTGGATCGTGACACATACGAAATTAAATTTGATATGGTTTGATTTTTCTCCTTCGGGTTTCGATTTATTCAGTTCGGTAACTTCGGTTTATTCGGTTTGAATACTAACTTGTGCATACAGTCATAGACTGTAATAGTATTAATTAAAGTACTCAAAAGTACCAAACTAAAAATGTTTATTGACATAAGTTTTGTCCAAAACCAAGCAAATATCAACCTAGAAAGAAAACTACACATAAAGGAATAAATTTAATTATTAGAAATGTCTTATTACTTGCTTAGAGTTAATTGATGAACTTAGAGAATAAAGGAAAGTAAAATTTTAGATTTTTTATATTTATGTTATAATTAATAATATGTGTTTTGTGTAAACTAATATATATTTTGGTATGGTCTCGGTATTTCGGTATTTCATTTTAAAATACCAAATACCATACCTAATATCAATTTAAAAAAAAACTTAAACCAAATACCATACCGAATACCAAAACATCGAATACCAAATACCAAAATTTTCGGTTTCGATACGGTAATTCGGTATTTACCAAAGAAAAAAAAAGCGCGAGAAAAGAACATTATCAAAGAGAGAGAGAAGAAAAAATTGACGGGGTATATATAAATTATTACATGTTTAATTGCATATGATTAAGGGATACTCATTTAAAGTAATTTGTATATAATTGATAATTTGTATATGAACTTATAATTAAGTTAAAACATCAATAATGAGGGTAAAATATATTCAAAATTAGTACAAATAAGTAAAAATAAATTTGGGCTAGTTATATATTTGATCGGTTGGCCAAAAATAATTATACCTGCTAGCCAAATATTCAAAGAGTATATACATACATATATATATATATATATATATATATATATACACACACACACACACTTTCAAAACCGACTAACAATTGAATTTGCAAATAATTAAGGATACGCGGATTTATTTGATACAATGCGATAAATAAAGTCAAATTGAATAAACAAAGATAAAGTAGATTCAAATCACACAAGGAAGATAGTTCAAGACTAAGTGAAATATTTTCCCTCGATCCAGACTCACTATTGTCAGCACTGACGAACAAGAGCAAGGAGCAAGGGAGCTAATAATAGAGAAAATAATAATAAATTCCTTTGGAATGTGTGTTACCATGTGTTTGATGAATTACCAGACCCCCTTTATATAGTAGGAGAATCCTACTCTAAGTAAACCTTTATAAAAGGTAAAAAATTCTCTTATTAACTAATTCCTGGTCCTTCATCGATACGTGCCGAGATCTCCGTCCGGTAACGGATGCCTTCTGTTGGACATGCTTGATTGTCCAACAATGTTCTTAGAAGTCGTTCAAAGCTAGGATCGATTCCGAATCGCGACCCCTAAATTCTCGTGATCGGGTGTTATGCCCCCGAATTCTGACTGGATGAGACTGACCCCTCGACTTTGATCCCTCATCATCATATCTCGAGTTGGGCTTATTGTAGCACCCCAGAAAATTTTTGAAATACTTAAGCGCATTTAAGAAAGTTGATGTGTACTAATTATATTATTTCGTGTGCAGATGAGGACTATTAATATGATGGATATTTATTTGGATATTGTGATGACCCAAAGGGTCATCCCGTATATTCTAGCTAATTTTGTGTTTCGAAGTCGTGAAAACCTCCTTCTATCTTACCTCGATTTGCGTGCGCAGCTCGGGCGTGTAACCGGGAAGCCTTTATGTGGAAAACTGATAAAAATGATAATTTTGTATTAGAAATTTGAATAAAGTTGACTTCAATCAATGTTTTTGGTAAATGGACCCGGACCGGTGATTTGACGATTCTGGAGGGTCGTAGGAAAATATGGGATTTGGGCGTATGCCCGGAATCGAATTCCGAGGTCCCAAGTCCGAGAAATGAATTTTTAAAGAAAATTGTTTTCTGAAAAATATAAAGGTTTTTGAAAATGAAATTTGAGGTGAAACCTGTGATATCGGGCCCGTATTATGGTTCCGAAGCCCGATATAGGTTCGATATCATTTATATGTGTTAGCTGTGAAATTTGGTAAGAAACGGACTTAGTTTGACGTGATTCAGACCTTAAATGCAAAACTTAATGTTTATAGAAGCTTTGAGGATTTTCATCGATTTTCAGTTTAATTCATCGTTTTAGTGTTGTTTTATGTGGTTTGAAACCTCGCGCAAGTCCGTGTTAGGTTATATGACTTGTATGTGTGGTTGGACGGGGTCCCGGGGGCCTCAGGTACGTTTCGGATGCTCATTAGATGATATTAGAACTTGGAAGACAGCTGAACCATTGCTGGTTCTGGTGTCTCGCACCTGCGATGGACCTTCCGCAGGTGCGAGAAGGAGATCGCAGGTGCAAACTTGACCAAATACTCCAGTCCTCGCAGGTGCGATTTGTTTTCCGCAGATGAGGAGCCGCAGGTGCGGCCATTTGACCGCAGGTGCGACCCCAGGCCTTTTAGTGGGTTTTCGCACCTGTGATGGTATTTTCGCAGGTGTAGGACCGCCGGTGCGGTCCTAGGGGTGCATGTGCGGATATTGCTGGGCAATTATATCATATTCTAGGGCTTAAGCCTATTTTCACCATTTCAAATTTTGGAGCTGGGGAAGGGCGATTTTTGAAGACCTTTGCACCTGGGTAACTTGGGTAAGTGATTTCTAACCTACTTAGATCAATTTCCATGATTCCTAACTTAAATCTGGTCCTTAGAATTCGAATTTGGGTGGAAGATTTGTGAAAAATTTGATAAACTTCATAGACCAAATTATTGAGTTTTGATTGGGTTTTTGACCTCCGATTTGAGAGATTTTCATATGTTTAGACTCGTGAGTGAATGGGTGCCCGGAAAATATAATTTTTACCCTATTCCGAGACGTGGGCCCGGGGAACGTTTTGGGCGAATTTCCTAATTTCGCGTGTTAGCTTTGAATTTAGTAGTTATTTTGTTTCCTTGAGATGATATTTACTATATGCAATCGAATTGTCTAGATTTGGGCCACCTGGAGTTGGGTATTCGTGGCAAGAGCGTGGTATTGAGTTGATTAGTGCAGTCAAGGTAAGTATCTTGCCTAACCTTGTGTGGAGGAACTACCCCTTAGGATTGTGTCTTCTATGTGGATTATAGTCCGCGTACGCGAGGTGACAAGTGCGTACTCGGACTTATTTGCAAATAGATTGCCCTTTAGGTATTTTTAGGTCCTTATGTTCCCTGCGTATGAATTGAAATTGTTATATTTAAATTCCTGATTTCTAGTTTCATCTCTCCCCGCTCAAATTAGAAAGTACTTGCCTAGCATTCCTTGTTTCTCAGATGATCTTAATTGACTTAAATGAAGACTTTGTTTTTCCCACCGTTATACTATATCTTTTTTCATACATTGCCTATGTGACTAAAACTAGTATAATCTCGCCTTATAAATGTCTAACAAGTAATTGGAATATCTATACGTTGGTCAAGCATGCTCGTCAGTCGTACATTATGATTTAAATGATTTTCCTCTTAAGTACTACTTAGGTTTAATCGATGATCGCCCATGTTGATGGTATTCTTTGATGCTGCCTATTTACTGAGCATTTGTTCAAACTGAGTTTATTCGGTGAAGCTAATTGTCTAAGTGAGATTGGTTATAGCTGATTCCCTTGCCGTGATTATTTGGTTTCTTGGTTGCGAACTTGAATATATAGAATCGTTGCTATATTTGTCTTGTTTTCCCTCGTTATGCTATTTTCTCTTTGTTCTTGGCATTCCTTTCAGTGGATACTTCTTATGAGTGAGTTTTTACCATTTTTGTGATTTAAGTCCTTGTATTGATTTGCTCATAGCACTTTGCATTCAGGTTTGTTTGCCTTTGTGCCGGTTGTGGCAATATATGTTGTTTCTGTTGCATTCTGGTTGTTTTCCTTAGTGGCTGCATTGAATATTTAAATTGGGACTACGGAGCGAGATCCGGGAGCTTTCCCCCTGTACTGCACTACATATTTAAATTGGGACTACGAACAGAGATCCGGGAGCTTTCCCCATGCACGGCACTGCATATTTAAATTGGGACTACGGACAGAGATCTGGGAGCTTTCCCCCTATACTGCATCGCATATTTAAATTGGGACTACGGACGAGATTCCGGGAGCTTTCCCCCTGTACTGCATTGCATGGCAAATTCTGAGTTGCGGACTGAGTTCCAGTGGTCTTATCATTGAGGAGGTTTGGATCGAAGAATATATATATTTATTGAAAAGTATAGCTGAAAATCAATTATCTCCAGGAAAAGTTATGTCTGAAGGACTTCTATTTGGAAAGTATATTTGAGAAGTATTTGTCTTGCAAACAAATGATATTTGAAAGCGCAGTATTTGGGAAAGTATATTTTGAACATCACGTATTTTGATGATACTTGAAAGAGCAGTATTTGGGAAAGTATATTTTGAACATCACGTATTTAGGTGATATTTGAAAAAGCAGTATTCGGGAAAATATATTTTAACACCACGTATTTGAAGAGACTATGTTTTAAAGATTTCTCTTTATAAAAATATATAAATATACATTCAGAGAAAGTATGTTTCAAAGAAGAAATTTCTCTATTCCGGATATTATATCTTTGAGGTTTTCAAAATAAAATCACGATTTAAAGGTTTTCACTCGAAGGTAGTTTATTGAGTTTATTGGCTAAGGCCTGACGTGAATAAATTGATGATGTGCTGAGTTGCTAGTGTTTTTATTGGGTTGTGATTCCCTTCCTTTGGATTGCATTCTTTCCATTCTCTTTGCGTACTTCTATTATGTTGTCTGTTGATCGTAATTATTGAATTTTTTTTTTGTATTATTCGAACGTATCGTTAATTACATTGAAAAAGCTTTAGATAGATATTATGCTTCGGCCATTTATACATTTATGCCTTTTTACTTATTATATCGGTGGTGTCTTGACTTGTTCTCGTCACTACTTCACCGAGGTTAGTCTTGATACTTACTGGGCACCTCTAAGGTGTACTCATACTACACTTCTGCACATTTTTGTGTGCAAATCCAGGTTTTTGTTGTTTGTAGCTGAGCAGATCATTGCTGAGGAGACTCAAGGTAACCTGCTGCTGCGTTCGCAGGCTTTGGAGTCACCTTCCTGTTTTATTTCTATTCAACTGTACTTACTTATTCCTAGACAGTTGTATTTAGATTTGATAGAAAGATTTGGTAGAGCTTATGACTTGTATTTACCGGGTTTTGGGAAATAGTAAACTCTATCAAGATGTCTATATCGAGACTGTTATAATTCCTTTATTATTGTTGTCGTTCAGTGGAAATGTTAGGCTAGACTAGGTGCCATCACGATACCCAACAGAGGGAAATCTGGGTCCTGACAAGTTGGTATCAGAGCTCTAGGTTCATTGGTGCTACGAGTCATAAGCGAGTTTTATTAGAGTCTTGCAGATCGGTACAGAGACGTCTGTACTTATCTTCGAGAGGCTACGAAACTATTAGGATAATTTCACTTCCTTCATTCCTATCGTGCGAGTTCATTGATCTTGAAGTTTGAAATTATCATTCCATTCTTTCACCGATGGTGAGGAAACGAGCGACAGTTCCTGATGATGTTACCCCGAAGAAAATGTCGCAAGGGTCAGAGATAGAGGCCAACGAGGATCACGTGCCACAGTTAAGATGCCTACCAGAGCAGCCATTGGGGAGTCACCAGTAGTTCTAGTTGGGGGACAGGTACTGGGGGCGCCTGTTGCTATCCCGGACTTCAGGAGACCTGAGCGCAGTTTTGAGTACAATTGGTACATCGACTCATGCAGGGTTGATCTTTGTGCATCAGTTGCTTCACAGACAAGGGGAGGAGTTCAGACTCCCACCGTCTACACTCCAGAGCAGCGAGATCATATCGGTCAGGTTCCAGTTGTCATGGCAGCACGACATGTGGTTTTAGTTCAGCCCGTGGTTAGGACAACAACGTCGGAGGTAGAGCACCTTGGGATTTAGAGGTACTGGAAGTACCACCCTTCTATCTTTTAGTGTATTGGCGGCGGATAATGCCCAGGGTTTTCTGGAGGAGTGTCACCATATTCTTCGTACTTCGGGTATTGTGGAGACGAGCGGGATTACTTTTGTCACGTCTCAAGTCCAGAGTAGTGGGTTGATAAGCGGCGGAGACATATGAGTTGGGGTAATCTAGACGAGTTAGATTCACTAGCATGGATTCATTTTTCGGAGATGTTTTGAGGGAAGTTGCACCTCAGTTCCTTGGAATGTTCGGCGCGCAGAATTCGAGCAATTACGTCAGGGCGCCATGTCACTATTGGAGTACGCCGTCAGATTCAGTGAGTTGGCCAGTTATGTACCTCGTTTGGTTGCTTCAGTTAGGGGATGAGTCCGTAAAATAATTGAGAGATTTAGACATGATATTCGGTTCAGCGAGACTCGAGAGTTAGAGTAGGATGCCTCATTTCAGCAGGTAGTGGTGATCGCTCGTCAGTTAAGAAGCATGTGGGACCGAGAGCGAGAGGTCAGACAAGATCAGGAGAGAGCTTTGGGAGGCGAGGAGGCCTCGTAGACTGGAGTAATCTACCATTCCTTATTAGGGATTTAAGGTACGTCATGGTAGAGAATTTTGGGTCAACCAGTTCAGTTTGCATTACCAGTTTCGCATGGGAGCGTTTCAGGTACTCATGGGTCTCAGAGGATCCGTATTGTATGTTTTCCACATCCACATCAGTAGAGAGATTGTTTTCAGTGTCGAGATGTTAGCCACATGGTGAGAGATTGTTCCAGGATTCAGGTAGGAGTGTTATGGAAGGGTATTCAGGTGGGTAGAGGGCGCTCAAGAGGGGGAGGCCCGACCCGTTGATGTATTGCATATAGTAGGCTAGAGGCCGTCGTGCCAGATATCATCACCCAGGTATGTCTTGATGTGCTAAAGTGGGGTACCATTGTATTTCACCATAGTCCTGCTGGTCAGGACGAATTTCCATTAATGGTTGTTTCACTTATGAGTGAGTTTCATGTTTTGCACTATATTTTTGTGCTTGCTCCTGTTGGGAGATTCTATGAGTAGTAGCCCGTGTCTAACATTGTTTATTCATCCTTACTAATGGTGAAACGGGAAGTGAGTCCATGTCGTCCCTCGTGGTAAGCTTTATGTGATTCTCCTAAGTATTTTGTTTTCGAGCTGTGATTTGATACTCCATTGAGATGTGAGTAAGTGAGCGCTATGATTTTGTTAGCCGAGATGAATTAGCGGGAGATCTCTATTGGTATGATATATATTTGACATGTGTCATAGATTTGAGGGCGAGACCCTCGTGATTCTTTGTGATTTGATATGTTTGGATCGGGCTGAGTACCGCGGTGGAATTTTCATCAGGATGGCATCCTTGTGAGTTGTTCATATGCTTTGCTTCTTCCTTGTTATAGTGCTTTGGTAAGTCAGTATTGATAGAGAGTTATGCCTATGGGATTGTTTGATAGTACCTTTATATGCTTCTATTTTTTTCATACTCAGTCATTTCGTTATGTGCTTCTTTAGTTTAGTTTGCGGGATGTGTGCCCGGTGGTGTTAGCTGTGACTCGGTGATTCGGGTGTCTAATGATGAGATCTTCATGTTTATTGCATCATTATCGGTACTATGGGATTTGGAAGCAGATTTCTTCCATATGTGGGACAAATTGCCAATGTTGAGTTGATTTCGGGCAGTTATTATGATCAAAAGTGCTATTGAGCCTATGTGTGATGTACTATGCTGTGAGGTCGTGCTTTATGGGAGTAGACCTGAGTTGATGCAGCTGGTTGAGGCTAATGCCGGATATATTTAGAATCGGGTCTTTTGGAAATGAGTAGAAGGTGAGGAATTGAGGTATGAGGCTTATCGATGATGATGAGGAGGCTATATGGCAGTTGTGATGGTGTCATCAGGCTTATGTAGGTTGGGTTGACGACGAACATTTGCTTAAGAGGGGGATATTGTGATGACCCAAAGGATCACCCCGTATATTCTAGCTAATTCTGTGTTCCGAGGTCGTGAAAACCTTCTTCTATCTCACCTCGATTTGCGTGCACATTCCGGGCGTGTAGCCGGTAAGCCTTTATGTGGAAAACTGATAAAAATGATAATTTTGTATTAGAAATTTGAATAAAGTTGACTTCAGTCAATGTTTTTGGAAAACGGACCCGGACCCGTGATTTGACGGTCCCGGAGGGTCCATAGGAAAATATGGGACTTGGGCGTATGCCCGGAATCGAATTCCGAGCTCCCAAGTCCGAGAAATGAATTTTTAAAGAAATTGTTTTCTGAAAAATATAAAGATTTTTGAAAATGAAATTTGAGGTGAAACCTGTGATATCGGGCCCGTATTATGGTTCCGGAGCCCGGTACAGGTTCGATATGATTTATATGTGTTATCTGTGAAATTTGGTAAGAAACGGACTTAGTTTGACGTGATTCAGACCTTAAATGCAAAACATAATGTTTATAGAAGTTTTGAGGAGTTTCATGGATTTTTAGTTTAATTCATCGTTTTAGTATTATTTTATGTGGTTTGAAACCTCGAGCGAGTCCGTGTTAGGTTATATGACTTGTGTGTGTGGTTGGACAGGGTCTAGAGGGCCTCAGGTACGTAGATGCTCATCGAATTACATTAGAACTTGGAAGGCAGCTGAACTAGTGCTGGTTCTGGTGTCTCGCACCTGCGATGGACCTTCCGCAGGTGCGGCAAGGAGCTCGCAGGTGCGGACTTGGCCCAATCCCCTAGTCCTCGCAGGTGCGGTTTGTTTTCCGCAAATGCGGAGCCGCAGGTGCGGCCATTTGACCGCAGGTGCGACCCCAGGCCTTTTAGTGGGTTTTCTCACCTGCGATGGTATTTCCGCAGGTGCGGGACAGCAGGTGCGGTCCCAGGGGCACAAGTGGGGATATTGCTGGGCAATTATATCAGATTCGAGGGCTTAAGCCTATTTTCACCATTTCAAATTTTGGAGCTCGGGAAGGGCTATTTTTGAAGACCTTTGCACCCGGGTAATTTGGGTATGTGATTTCTAACCTACTTAGATCAATTACCATGATTCCTAACTTAAATCCGGTCCTTAGAATTCGAATTTGGGTGGAAGATTTGGGATAAATTTGATAAACTTCATAGACTAAATTATTGAGTTTTGATTGGGTTTTTGACCTCCGATTTGAGAGATTTTCATATGTTTAGACTCGTGAGTGAATGGGTACCCGAAAAATATAATTTTTACCCGATTCCGAGATGTCGGCCTGGGGAACTTTTTCGGCGAATTTCTTAATTTCGCGTATTAGCTTCGAACTTATTAGTTATTTTGTTTCCTTGAGATGATATTTACTCTATGCAATCAAATTGTCTAGATTTGGGCCACCCGGAGTTGGGTACTCGTGGCAAGAGCGTGGTATTGAGTTGATTAGCACAGTCAAGGTAAGTATCTTGCCTAACCTTGTGTGGGGGAACTACCCCTTAGGATTGAGTCTTCTATGTGGATTATAGTACACATACGCGAGGTGACGAGTGCGTACTCGGACTTATTTGCAAATAGATTTCCCTTTAGGGATTTCTAGGTCCTTATGTTCCCCCCGTATGAATTGAAATTGTTATATTTAAATTCCTGATTTCTAGTTTCATCTCTCCCTGCTCAAATTAGAAGTACTTGCCTAGCATTCCTTGTTTCTCATATGATCTTAATTGACTTAAATGAAGAGTTTCTTTTTCCCACCGTTATCCTATATCTTTCTTCATACGCTGCCTATCTGACTAAAACTAGTATAATCTCGCCCTATAAATTTCTAACAAGTAATTGGAATATCTATACGTTGTTCAAGCCTGCCCGTGAGTCGTACATTATGATTTAAATGATTTTCCTCTTAAGTACTACTTAGGTTTAACCGATGACCGCCCATGTTGATGGTATTCTTTGATGCTGCCTATTTACTGAGCATTTGTTCAAACTGAGTTTATTCGGTGAAGCTAATTTTCTAAGTGAGATTGGTTATAGTTGATTCCCTTGCCAGGATGATTTGGTTTCCTGGTTGCGAACTTGAATATATAGAATCGTTGCTATATTTGTCTTGTTTTCCCCTTGTTATGATGTTTTCTCTTTGTGCTTGGCATTCTTTCAGTGGCTACTTCTTATGAGTGAGTTTTACCATGTTTGTGATTTAAGTCTTTGTATTGATTTTCTCATAGAACTTTGCATTCGAGTTTGTTTGCTTTTGCGCCAGTTGGGGAAATATATGTTGTTTCTGTCGCATTCTGGTTGTTTTACTCAGTGGCTGCATTGCATATTTAAATTGGGACTACGGACCGATATCCGGAAGCTTTCCCCCTGTACTGCACTGCATATATAAATTGGGACTATGCACAGAGATCCGGGAGCTTTCCCCCTGTACTGCATCGCATATTTAAATTGGGACTACGGACAGAGATCCGGGAGCTTTCCCCCAATACTACATTGCATGTTTAACTTGGGACTACGGACGAGATTCCGGGAACTTTCCCCCTATACTGCATTGCATGACAAATTCTGAGTTGCGGACTGAGTTCCGGTGGTCTTATCATTGAGGAGATTTGGATCGAAGAACATATATATATATTGAAAAGTATAGCTGAAAAGCAATTATCTCCAGGAAAAGTTATGTCTGAAGGACTTCTATTTTGAAAGTATATTTGGGAAGTATTTGTCTTGCAGAAAAATGATATTTGAAAGAGCAGTATTTGGGAAAGTATATTTTGAACATCACGTATTTTGATGATATTTAAAAGAGAAGTATTTGGGAAAGTATATTTTGAACATCACGCATTTAGATGATATTTGAAAAAACAGTATTCGGGAAAATATATTTGAACACCACGTATTTGAAGAGACTATGTTTTAAATATTTCTCTTTATAAAAATATATAAATATACATTCAGAGAAAGTATGTTTCAAAGAAGAAATTTCTCTATTCCGGAACGATTATCTCTTTAAAGTTTTCAAAATAAAATCACGATTTAAAGGTTTTCACTCTAAGGTAGTTTATTGAGTTTATTGGCTAAGGCTTGACGTGAATAAATTGATGCAGTGCTGAGTTGCTAGTGTTTTTATTGGGTTGTGATTCCCGTCCTTTGGATTTCATTCTTTCCATTCTCTTTACGTATTTCTATTATGCTGTCCGTTGATCGTAATTATTGAATTTTCTTCCGTATTATTCGATCGTATCGTTAATTACATTGAAAAATCTTCAGATAGATATTATGTTTCGGTCATTTATACATTTATGCCTTTTTACTTATTAGACCGGTGGTGTATTGACTAGTCCTCATCACTACTTCACCGAGGTTAGTCTTGATACTTACTGAGCACCGCTGTGGTGTGCTCATACTACACTTCTACACATTTTTGTGTGCAGCTCCAAGTTATTGTTGTTAGTAGCTGCGCATATCATTGCTGAGGAGACTCAAGGTAACCTGTTGCTGCGTTCGTAGGCTTCGGAGTCACCTTCCTATTTTATTTCTATTCAACTGTACTTACTTATTCCTAGACAGTTGTATTTAGATTTGATAGAAAGATTTGGTAGAGCTTATGACTTGTATTTAGCGGGTTTTGGGAAATGGTAAACTTTGTCAAGATGTCTATATCTAGACTGTTATAATTCCTTTATTATTGTTGTCGTTAAGTGGAAATGTTAGGCTTACCTAGTCCCTAAGACTATGTGCCATCACGATACCTAACGGAGGGAAATTTGGGTCGTGACAGATATGATAATAAGTGTACAAGGCATATTATAAGTGATGTTGGGTCTAAGGAGAGCCCTATGTCTAATCCAAGTTGAAAATTACATGATAGACTAAAGTTCTAAATGAGTACGCAAAAGACCAAACTTTGGATGGGGATATCCACATATATATAAGGAATTATGTGATGGACAACCTATCAAATGAAAGATCTTATGTTGGTGATGGTATAGTACTCCCAGTGAAAAGTAATGATAATTTTCTTATGTTTAGGCCTAAGGAGCCGAAAGTGATTTCGATGACTTAAAGAAAATGAAATGATTTTGCATGATTCTTATCCAAAATCTTTGATTGAAATAAATGTTTAAAAAGTTTATATTGTGGGGTTATATTTCACTTGGTTGTTATTTAAAATAACAAGGTTCATGAATTGATAAAATTTCTTATCGTTTTATATCAAATTTTGATTCATTATTTATATAAAGTTTGTCCCAAGAACTTAAGTTAGAGAGAGTCTATGACACGTATTGAGTACCGCTGTGATGTACTTAGCCCTTAGGGGTCCCCCTCCAGAGCCCTGCTTACTTTATATGTTTCAGGATGATGTATGATACATGACATGCGGTCAGAATAGGATGACCTCTTTCCGAGGTATTATGAAGAACCACTTTTATTTCGTGGTAGCTATCATGTTCTCTCTTATTTTATTTTGTTGGAATTACTCCAACTGTTGGTTCTATTCTTTGGTATAGAGGCTCCATAGATATTTGTGAAAGGTTGTAGTAATAGAGTTGTACACGACATACATGAAAGCATATTTATTTTACTTTGTCTTATTATTATTATCATGAAATACTTCATGTTTAATTTTGAATTGGAAAATATTTTATCATTTAACTTGAAAATGTATGTGATTTTCGAGGAGCTTCCATAGTTAAATTGGTTTTCATGCATATGATTTGGGTGCATCACATGGTTTGGTTTGCTCGGGTCGGGTAGTGTGCCGGGTGCCGGTTACGTGGTTTTGGGTCGTGAAAACTTGGTATGAGAGTACTAGGTTCTATGTCACCACCCAAAATCCCTAATGTCGTGATGGCGCCTGACACCATTGTCAGGCAAGCCAATCATTAATTAGTCGAAATAAATTCCTATTTAACATATATGAAAAATAATTTCCTTTCACTTTAGTACATGTTAACTAAATAAAATCTGCCAAGTAAAACAATAGTTTAAATATTACACTTTAGCAAATATATCCCAACACATCCCACAACCCGGTGTCAAAAGTACATGAGCAATTTCTAAGAATTTATACAATCATCACAAAGCCTGTCCGAAATACAAATTGGACAAGGAAATTTAAAATGAAAATAAATACAGTACGAGGGAGACTCTGTCAGCTACGGATCGCCTCCGGATGATGCAGCTCGCCTCCGGATGATGCAGCTCGCCTAAGTCTCTGAATCCTCCACATTGCTATGGAAGTACCTGTTCAATAAAATGCACAACAAGTGTAGCATGAGTACAAAAATAACATGTACTCAGTAAGTCGCCCGCCTAACCTCATAGAGGTAGTGACGAGAGGTCGAATTAGACACTCACTAAGGGCCAACAAATTAATTATCAGTATAAGATGAACACGATAGACATGTAAAGGTAGTAAAGCAGCATATATATAAGGCACTGAAATACAAGTAAAAAAACTGGAAATAAACAAACGGTTACCACTTTCTCATTATTCCCCAAAATATCTTAAATAAACAATTTCGTCTTTGTTTTCCCCCAAATATCATAAATCCACAATTTCTTCTTTATTTTCCCCCTAAATATCTTATCACTTCAAAATCATGAAAAAACATTTAGCAATTTAGCATGCGCATACGGGATAAGGACAACCGGCCTGAGCCATCATAATAATTATCTCTGTGCACTGCCGAGGGTCGAATGACCCGAACCATAATATTTCTTTCAATCTCGCCGTGGCGTACGGCCCGCTCCCATGAGAGTGGGGGAAATAACACTCCGCTTGCAGAATGTAAATTGCGAAGAGGTGACATGCAGTCATGCACAATCAACAGTCCACCCGAATACGTCGGGAACACAAATACTCAAATAAATGACCGATTTCTCTTTTAAAAACCACAAATAGTATTTAAATCCCTTTTTCAAAATTCACTTGCCGAGTTTATATAACGTTTAATAACACAACCTTATTAGGAAATACTATTGCCCGCGAAGGAAATAAATTCTCTTTTTAGATGATTTAGAAAATAAACTCTAATCTTCCTTAGTCACTAAATTACAATTTCGATTATATTAGCAGTTTAATATCACACACAAGATCACATGTATCACAGGTAAAGCATGCTAGTGGGTCCTAGGATACCCAGACATGGCATAATAGTAGCTACACACGGACTCCCGTCACTTCGTGCATACGTAGCCCCCGAAAATAATGGCATATACTTAATTAATTCACCTAGGGGGACAATTCCCCCTCACAAAGTTAGAAAGGAGACTTACCTTGTTCCGAGATTCCATAACCGGCCTCCAAGCCCTTCCGACGACTCCAAACGGACGCACAACGCCCCAAAACTATCCAAACAACGACAACCCAATGAAAATATACTCTAATATTTGCAACAATTCCAAATTATATAATTTCCCAACCCCACTCAGTGAAATGACCAAAATTTCCTCGGGTCCACGTGCCCAGAATCCGAAATTCTCGATGATATATTCTACCCATAGTCTTACTAACTCAAATATACAATTTACTCAAATATTCATGCTCAATTTGTGGCTAAAAATCCAATTTCCATTTCTAGGCTTCTTCAATATTTCCCAAATTCCTACCAATTTCCATGCCTAATCCATGCATATAATTTTATGTTTAACTTAGAAGCATGAAGGAGTTACTTACCTTGACATTTCATGAAGGAATACTCTCTTTGAAGCCTCCCAAGATCGCCTAAGCCAAAGAAGAAATGAAGAAAATGAACCAAGAATCCTTGTTTTAAAACATTCTGCCCAGGCCGATTTTCTCACCTGCGGTCCAGCCTTCGCACCTGCGATTCCGCAGGTGCGCCGAAGAGCCTTTACCTGTGGCTTCCTTCTCCTCCAGCCGGATCCACACCTGCGACCCATTGCCCGCATCTGTGCCTTCGCAGGTGCGGAAATTCCATCACACCTGCGATCCCAGCCAAGCCCGCCCAGTCTCGCACCTGCGGCGCCAAAACCGCACCTGCGGCCAAATCCTCGCAGGTGCGGTCACACCAGATGACAACAACCTCAGCCTTCTTCAACCTCCCAACTTGATCCGTTAACCACCCGGAATCCATCCGGGGCCCCCGAGACCCCGTCCAATTATACCAACCTGTTCCAAAACATAATGCGGATTTGCTCGAGCCTCAAATCACATCAAACAACATCCAAACCACGAATCCATGAATCCACCCAAATCCTAACTTTATGAGCTTAGAAATTTCCAACTCCTGCATCTGATGCCGAAAGCTATCAAATCACGTCCGATTAACCCCAAGTTTTGCACACAAGTCATATTAGACATTACGGACTTGCTCCAACTTCCGGAATCACATTTCGACCTCGATATCAAAACTTCCATTTCCGATCGGATTTCTCAAAAACCTTTAAATTTCTATCTTTAGCCAAATTACTTCAAAATAACCTACGGACATCCAAATTCACTTCCGATTGTGCTTCCAAATCTAGAATCACCATACAAAGCTATTCCCAGACTCGGAATCCCAAACGGACATCAACATCACTGAAATGCACTTTAAGCCCAAACCTATGAAATTCTTCTAAAATGCTAAATTCCACAATATGCATCGAAACGCTCCCGGGTTATCCAAAACCCGATCCGGACATACGCCCAAGTACGAAATCATCATACGAACCTCTGCAGGAACCTTCAAATTTTTATTCGGAGGTCGTTTACTCAAAATTCTAATCTTAGTTGATTCTTCCAACTTAAGGCTTCTGAAATGAGAATTTTCTTTCCAAATCAACTTTAAACTTCCCGAAATTCAATTCCGACCACACCTACAAGTCATAATACCTGAAATGGAGCTGCTTATGAACCGAATAATGGTATTTGTCCTTTAATGTATTTCACATAACCTTACCGCACTGATCTCTGATCCGAAAATCTCGCCTCACCCAGTATGAATTGCCCAGACAATAAATCACCCCAAACATGACCAACAGCCTCACATGATACCACATTGCGCCAATAGACTACAACTCGAACATGATAAATAAGAAATGACTCAGGAAGGGACTAATTCACTCACGCCACTAATATGAACTTTTCTCAGAAATTAGGAAGTAACACACAAGAAAATAAATATAGGAACCTTACTCAACCTCACACTGTTGCGGCGTGCAACCCGAGCCGAATAACATACCTGTGGTGACGTGCCACCCGATCCACACATAGAATTTACATAAGAAGATATATATATATATATATATATATATATATAT
>MDKI01282361.1:0-13194 GCA_005239505.1 Nicotiana paniculata | reverse complement strand
CCAAAATACCAATAATAAACAAACGAATATTAAATAAAGAAATACAAGACATAAAAGCAAAAAGCCCAATCAAATTGTAAGTATATATATTTTCATACTTCTGATCTTTTTATTATTATTCTTTTATCCAGTAAATTTATAATGTCGGTAGTTTGCCAATATTGTAGGTATATATGATTCATTATTGTTCTGAATATAAATCTAACTCATATAGGTCTATGTTTATATGATCTGATATAATTAATTCTGTCCAATTTTGATTCATTATTTCTATTATTTCAAAATTAACTAATTTTTTATAGATTATCCTTTTTGTATCATTATCAATATTTTTTAGAATATGTAAGATGAGTATCTTATAACTAAGGTCATCATCTAATAAATATGTATTCATTTTGTCATATGTTTTGCTAAACATATTCCCTCTAATCTCTATGCCTATATCCTTATTCATCGTAGCATAATAAGTTATTTTTATTCATCTTTTCTGGTCACTACCATTCTTTTCTGCTTCAATCAGTTACCTTATCAGCGCCTCAACTTTGTTTACTCCCCTAAACGACTTCCTTGCCTACTGGTTTCAACCTTAGGATGGCTAGTCTGGGCTTACCTACTCTCAGCATATTTTCATGGCAAACTTTACCTTTTCTAGCCATTTTATTCCTAATGTAATATTTTTATTTCCTTGGTAAATTTTAAACTCTATTGTTAGAGGTATTCCTCCTATTATTATTATTTCTTTTTCTGTTGTTTCTTCGTTTGTTATTAGCTCTTTTGGTAATTCAGGGCACATTTATTCATAAGTTGAGATGAAAGTTGTATTTTCAGTGTTAACTTGTATTTTCAATGTTAACCTTAAATTTTTAAGGACTGTGGGAAACAGTGTTGGAGAAGCGCATCTTTGTTATTGTAGTATTTAATCCACACTCAATGTGGAATAGAATAATACCACAGTTAACGTATAAATTAATTTTAAAATTGCTACTCGCAAATTTAAAAATTCAACCAAACAACGGATAAAATAATCTCGCATTTAATCCTAAAATTATTATCCTTTATCCCACTAGCCTTGATTGGGGAACAATTTATACTGAAATTACGATGACAAAGATTATAATACGTGAATTAAATAGTGACAAAATTATTAGTGAATATATTTTTATTGGTAAACACTTAGTTCATTGAACTAAAAATATGATATATAACAAAATACCCAGTATTATCCCACACTATTGGGTATGGGAAGGTAATGTGTACGCAGACTTTACTCCTACCTTGTGAGAATAGAAAGGTTGTTTCCAATAAACCCTCATGAAAGCATAAGCACCACATTAATGAAAATATAGACAAGAAAGGACAGTACCAAAAAGTCATATAAAAGCAAAATAAAAACAACAAGACAACAAGGTGATCAATAATGAAAGAAAATGACAATTAATCCTAAAAACTTACTACCAACATAAAGCGAGATTGCGTGACAATACTACTATTATGAACACTCTAGACTACCTACTCTACTACCATAATCTTTGACCTCCTTACCTTTTCTATCAAGGATCATATCCTTGGTCAGCTGAAGCTACATCATGTCTTGCCTAATTACTTCTCTCTGCCTCTTCTTTGGCCTACATCTACCTCTTCGTAGGCCCTCCAATGTCAACCTTTCACACCTCCTCATCGGGGCATCTGTGCTCCTCCTCCTCCTCCTTACATGACCAAACCACCTAAGTCAGGCTTCTCGCGTCTTGTCCTTAATAGGGGTCACACCCACCTTGTCACGAATAACCTCATTTCAGTTTCTATCTAACTTGGTGTTCACGCACATCCATCTCAACATCCTCATATCTACTACCTTCATCTTTTGGACATAAACGATCCTGGCTGGCCAACACTCAACCCCATATAATATCGTTGGTCTAAAGACCACTCTATAGAACTTGGCCTTAAGTTTCGGTGACACCTTCTTGTCACATAAAAATATGATATATAAAGGTATAATACAAAACATATGCTTAGTGTATACTAGATAAGTTGGGAGAAGAGCATCTTTTGTTATTGTAGTATTTTATCCCAAGATTAGTAATCACAAAATTATTATCACATCCTCAATGAGACAGAATAATACCATAATTATAGTATAAATTAACCTCGCAATTACTAATTCTGAATTGGAAAATTCAACCAAATGCAAGATAAAATAATCCTTTTCCACCAACCAAACTACCGCTCAGAGTACTACAATTTGACAAGGGGCAGGGAATCAAGTGGCCCGTGGTTACGGCTCGTAAGAGGGTAAATAATTGATTTCAGTGACTCTTTAAAAGCAAGCTTGCTCTTTTTCATGAAAAGAAATAAGATAAGCAATCCTAACAAAAAGGAAAAGATAATAGGAAAATCTCAAATAGGTATTATTCACAAACAAAAAAACAAAGATTATTTCTTCTGATTGCATTCCCTCCCCAGTGTTTTCAGATCACGTCCACTATTTCATTCTTTCTGGAGAAAGAGAAAAGAAGGAAAACACAAAATCCACTATCTGCTGAACTATCTTTTTCCTTCTGCCTTTAGTGACCTCTTTGAAACTCTAAGATCAGCAAGGAGAGGTCTAGGAAGGTCTAGCAAAACATTTCGAGAATAAACGTCAGATGGTGCTGAAGATGGCTTTAATATATCAAATAAGGGAGCAGCAGCTGATGTTCCCGCAGCAGCATTTTTACCTTGGCTGCTTGATTTGGCTTGGAAGTTAACAAACTTTGTTGTACTATTCCTGATTGGAAGGTTTTCTTTCACAATCTGAAAGGAAAAACATGAGCATGATCATTGAATGTCTCTATAAGCCAATATCAATTCTATATTAAATGGAATAAGAACCAACATTTAAGTGATTCACACAAAAGCAAGTCAATAAACAAGCCATGATTTCTTGTAGTATTAGGTTATAAATTTTTGAATACACATTATCATTAATGGTAACTTTTTCTACTATCTTGTTTCTTAACTTCTAGGAATTTCTCTCAATTCTCATCTACTAGGAGAAAAGCCAAATATCGTCTTGACAGGCAAACTTGTACCTCTGGAAAATATGATCTACCAAGATTCTCACTGTATATAAGCATGGAAAACCATAACATATGCTAAAGTGGAAATAGATGATGAAAGAGGTTGAGGAGCAGAGAGATGGGTAGAGGGGAGGGGCTTATCAAGTGTGAATAGTAATGGAGGATGAACATGAGCAGCAGGCTCATATTTGCCAATATATCAAGGCTGCTATTAGGGCTCTTAAAAGCAGCTTTGGAACTAATAAGAGCACTTAGTAAAGTTATCAGGAAAAAAAGGACTCCTCTAAAAGTGTCACAGTGATACTTATTTTCTAGATCAAGTTGATCAGGTTAAGTAGGAAGAAATTTATATTTTACCAGTCCATTAAGGTCATTTTAGGAGAGAGCATGTAAGTTCAGGTCCCTTCCCTCCCAGAAAAAAAAGATCTCCTTCCCAATGGTTTGATGAAAATAAAAATAAATACAAAAAATTCAAGCATCTAACATGAAACCAAAAAATGCAACTTAGTCAACATCCCAAAACTACAACGTCGTTGCCAAGTGGGTTATGCAGAACATCAGATACACAAATTTGAAGCTTTCATGAAGAAGTTACCATATCTGAGGAATCCTCTGACATTGAGCTTCGGCTATTGCTGTCATCCCGTCCAAAGATGAAAGAACGAACTATGGTTGAACTTTGTTTATGGGACGATGGAAGATGATTTATAACTCGTCCAAGAAAAGAGGACTACAGAGTAAAACAATCAGCAGATATTTACAAAGTATTAGTCATACAATGTCTAATAAAGGAAATAGATGAAGAAGTAATGGGGAAAAGAAAAAGGAAAAGCTATGAAAAAGTTAGACCATAGAATTTGAATATAACTGATGGAACCAAAAACAGAGCCCCCAAGGCCTTAGTGTACCCAATGGTACCTTTGATAGGACATGCAAAATAAATGAAAATATATTTCCCAGACACAGCTCTGACATGCTAATATCTGGTAAGTATAGAACAACACTGAGGAGTGAGGTCCATGGTTAATCACTTCTTCAATCCCAAATCAGTAAATGGAGGGGGATAAGCTAGTATCTCAAAATAGAGTAGACTACAATTAAACGTGATCCTAAAAGTTCTAGATAAATGTTTCTCGATAGCACTGTATACATGGATAAATAACACCCAACCTCAGTTTCATGTTCCAAGTCATAAAGTGATTTAAGACAATTTACCTTCAGAGAGCTTTTCTTCTTTTGGTCCCCTAGCACTGTATCAAAGAATGCTGCAAAGTAGCAACAGCAATGAAAAGTAATAAATCAGACAATTAAAGCATAATAAACAAGTACTTCACCATTTTACAAACAAAGCATAATAAACAAGTATTTAAATGTTGAAATAACACCTACAGGATGCTTTTGCTTTTCTCTTATTGTCAGGCACAGTATTAAGCTTCTTTATAAGTCCAAAAAATTCACTGGAACTTTCATCCTCAATAGGTGATACTACTGTTGTCAGCTCCTGTTCATATTTAAAGCTGAGTAAGTTTTCAAAAGGATGAAAGAAAATTCAACATGAAAAGAAAATGTTTGTTAAATCATAGAATATAACATGAAGGCTAATGTGCTGTGTCAGTGTTGTCAAACCTAACAACATGGCAAACTCACAGAGTTATATAGCATGCGCTGCTTTACAAGCCTCTTTTCAGTTTCCTCATCTTCATCAGATAAGTAAACCTCATCTTTATCCACAAACATCTGCATTATTATTTGCTTTGCCTTTTTTGAATTTAGTCGAGCAGAACTTTTAGGTATTGCATCCATGTCAGTGACATTATTGACCTCTTCATCACACTCATCGCTTTCTAGTTCATCATCGACCAACATTGTCTCTTTTTGTTCTACACCACATTTTAACCGTTGCAGCAAATTCTCAGTTCCAGCTGCATCCTGCTGCTCAAGCCACTTTTGATGAAGTTCATTCCGCTTTTCTTTATCAACTGGCTTTTCTTTGTAATTAGTGGCAATAATATCATGGAGTTCAGCAGAATCATCAATATCTTCGTCTTCTTCATCACCGAACCGTAATAGGTCATTATCACTGTCATCTTCTTCCTCCGCTTCATCATCAACAAATGCTTTAACTGGGTCTCCCTTTGGAGAACTGCAGCCATCACCACCTTCTTTTGTATATGGATTTATATTCTCCTTGTCATTGTCCTCCTCATCTGAGGAACTTTTAAAAGAAAAGTATATATTTATTTTCTGGAGTTTATTGTAATAAGGATGATGACTTAGTTTTAGCATCAGAAATCAATGATAATAATCAAATAGACTTTTCTGTCTGTGGACATGTGATCCTTCGCCAAAGAACAAATCGGAGCTTATCAAGCCCAGATTGCAGTAAAACATGTGTAGATCTGCAAGCATAGATACTTTCCAGAATCACTTACCTTTCATCTGGAGGGGCAGAATCGAACTTCAAGTTCAAAGCAAGGAGAGATGGTGCCATTACTTCTTCCAAAGGACTAGAGGCCGGATCATCAAGCATCTCATCCTTACTGCCTGTTTGTTCAGAGTCATCAAATAGATCCTAAAATTTTGAAAAAGCTCCAGCATTAGATTTTCCTACAAGCCTGGTGTTACTTATAATAGCTCCCTTTACCAAATGAAAAGATGAGAAACTACCTGAGTGTCATCAACTGGAGCTCTAAATACAGCGGTGGGCCTTTCGTCCAAAGCCTGCAGTAAGATAATAGCAGCAGCACTTAGTATGGTGATGACTGTCATCAGGATGCAATAGATTTTATTCAGTTTCATATGCCAATCTCTAATGTTCTACAAGTAGATTACGGACTTTGGGTAGCATGTTGACAATCTGTTACCTGGATGTGGTTGAAGAGTACAAACTCCTTGTCAATTCATACCACAAATTTGGCATTAGAGTTTAAAATGCATGGATCCCATGTATACATACTAAAACTAGATTTGGTACAAAACAAATCTGGGTTAAACTTGGTCCTTTTCTCTGAATGATGTTTTGAAAAGAGTTGCTGCCACTAACATATCCAGCACCTACTTCAGCAAAAGAAGGATCAAGAAAGAGACCAATGTTTTCACAGAAGTTACAAAGAGCTCACAAAATTTAAACAAATGAAGCATGCTTATACAAATGGTTGAAAAGTAAAGGTCTACCAGTTCTCAACTCACAGATTAAGGTTCAGAATCAAATACTTTTACAGAAATTACCTTCAACTCATATGTGAAAAGGAACAGACACTCAGACCAGACACAAAACTGAACTCAATTGTCCAGCACTAGTTAGTATCAAATAAATGAATCTTATAGATGGCAATCTACTAACTGGACTACAGAATAAATGTTATAAAAATTAATGCAATTTCACTCACCATTTGATCAGGAGCAATTTCGCTGCTTCTAGTAATTGGAGATACCGAAATTCCATCAATATTAGAGGTATCTGTAGTCCTATCTGTTTCTATGCCATTTACATCCACCTTCTCTCCCAACTCTATGTCCAGTTTGTCAACTCTCTGCTCTTCAAAATATGCGCTCTTTGCACCTAATTCCATCATAACCTCACTTGAAGCACTAATCTTGTGAATGGAACTGTTGCCGCTTAGCATCCCGGTCCTGCTAGTGAAACAACAACAGAAATATATAGATAAAAGGGTGAGCAATCACAAACCGTATAGATCCAGGTAGTAAGACACACATTGCTTAAATTTCAGCTGCTGCTTACTTTTTCAAGACCTCGAGCTTCCTTTTCCGAATCTTCTCCAAAACAGAGGATATAGGCTTATGTACAACAGGTACTGGCTTAAATGTTGCATCCTTACTTTCTGATGATGTTAGGAAAAAAACATGTGAGGGTCCATTAAGTCTGGCAGCTATAGTACAAGTACACATTTTCCATAAGAAAGAAGAACTACTCTTCTATCTCAATGTATGACTCTTCCTTTTAGGAAGTTTCAAATGTTTGACACGATTCTATTCTAAAGAAACTTTAGCAAATTTCAAGAATCCAAATTCATTAAACTATCCAAATTTTAAACTTTGATATAACTTTTCCCTATCAAACTAACATTTCAATTATACTTTAATATTTTCTTCAACTATCACTAACATAAAATACAAGTCAAATTAAAACTTAGTATCAAATCAAATAATGTCACATCAATTGACACGGAGGAAGTACTAAAAACATTAAGTACAAACCTCGCAATAGCCGTTGAGTATCAACATGAAGCTGCTGAAGAAATACTTTTCTCTCCTGTATGCGAAACAAGTAAATCCAATATGGTCAATCTTCATATGTACATACAAGCATCAACAGAAATTAAAAAGTATATACTGATAATAAACCACAATAACTATGTCTACAAATCTGCTCAACAAACCTTTGCTTCTCTTCTTTTGTAAGCCAATTCTTTCGACTTCACTCCACTACCAATGTCACCTTTAGTTCTCTTCTTCTTCTTTTTTTTCGTTTTGTCATCTTCCTTCAGATCCCCATCTCCTTCAACATCTTGTTGTGTTCCCAATTTCTCCATATCCAAATCCTCCATCTCCTTTGTCACGTCACCAGATTCCAAATCTTCCCCAATTTCCCGAGTCGTTTCATGTTCTTTCCCACGAGACTGATCATCATCCTCACCAAAATCCAGAAATCTTTTAACCTCTTTGCTCTGCTCGCTAGAAACGAGAACATCCTCACCGGCCTTTTCATCCTCACTGTTGTGTGGTGGTACGAGTTCAGTTGAATCAGCAGAATCTTCCTGGGTTTTGGAAGCTTCTAAGGCTTCCAATTCTTCCCTACTCTCTCCACCCTTTTCGTCAAATCTAGACTCAGATCTCGTCTCACCCTCGCTGCCCTGTGATGATGATACAAGTTCAGTTGAATCAGCAGAATATTCTTCTAGGGTTTTGGAAGCTTCTAAAGCTTCCACTTTGGCAAAATCAACCTTAGGAAAGTCAAAAACTTCGTCTATTGGCATAGTTGGGGGAGCATGTCGATTTTTGGAAGCTTCTAGAGCTTTCTTTAAACGCTTGAATCTAGGACGTCGGATCTCCAGCAAAGCCTCCTCCGGCAACGGGAAGGACTGATAATCGTCGTCACTTTCCATGAATTTTTAATCAATATGGGATTGAGAAATAGGAGAATAGGGGAGACTGGCTGTGTGGAGGAATAATAGACTAGTGGATTTTATTTGTGAAAGAGAAATGGAACTGAGGGAGCGGTAAGATTGAAATGGAGATGAGGTTATAGCGCCAAATGATTTGATTTTTGAGGAAAGATAACCCGCCAAATATTTTGGTACTCTGAATTTATTGTTCGGCCCGCTTTTGTTTTGTTAGAAGGAATAGGCCTAAATGTGCCCCTTTACCGTTGCAAATTAGTTATATAGTACAGTCAAACCCTCTTTATAACAGTTTCGTTTATTTCGATAAGAATAATTATTATACGCATATAATATTATTTGACGTTTAAATATATTTTAACTATTACAAATAAAAGTTAACCAAAAATAATTATTTTTCTTTTTTTAATATTACATATAAAAAATAAAAATTATTTAAATTTAAAATCTCAAAAGATATGCATATTTCACTATTTAAATATTGAAGAAAGCTAACGTTTACCCTAAAATTTGAGTAACAATTAAATTCATATCGTGGTCTTAAAGCTACGTGATTTAGTCCAATACTAATTGATAAACAAGAAGATAAATGGATAAGTTAAGTGAACAAGTTAAATCAAACCAGTGTATGAGAGCCTCGACCTCGAGCTACGATGACCTCATGGAACGCTAGTATGAACAGTAAAGTAAAGGAAGGATAATAAAGCTAAGGAACAATTCTGATGAGAGATGAACGACATGTAAGATTGTATATTCTTTGTCAATGATTGATGATTCTTTTTAAATGAATGGGCTCCCCTTTATATAATAGGGGAGTCCTAAATAAGGTATATTTACATTTCTAGAAAGGAATCGAATTTGTACAGTTGTTTAACTGCCAAGTACAAAATCGTACAAATTCGTTCCGGAATTTATGCCTTGATCTTTGTGCCATTGCGGGAATCTCGCTCATTCTGTAATAAATCCATAACGGCCTTATTTCGAGGTAGGCTTTACTCGGCCCCGGTATTGTGCACTTTGATACTCGAACCTTGCACTCCGCCATCAGGCTCGAGCTCGATCTACTAATCTTGCTTGATCCATTTTGAACTCGGGCTCGGGGCGATCCCTCGAACCTATGAAATCGGGCGCACCTGATTTCGACCGTATACAGATAGTCCCCGCGTTTTTTAGAATAAAATGATAAGAAACTTTTTGGGCCTCGAATTTCTGGAGTACCTGATAATAACATCATCCTCATGGCGTAAGCGTTCGAAGTGATCGAAACGTCACGTCGGTATGCTTCCCCAAAACATTAAATGCGCGCCAATGGTGGTCGGCCACTAGTGCTACCAAACAGTCGCTGATTTCCTATAAATACACGGTTATTTGCCTCATTAAGGACTTTTACTTCCATTTTGCAACTTCTCTGATCTTTTCTTCTCTCTATCTTTTTCTCTTCCGTCACTAGCTCCTCCGCCCTTTTAATATCAAAAGTTATCAAATCTCATCCCTTTTCGCTTCTTTCAACCGGAAACAATGGCTAAAACTTCGAAAATCGTTCCTCAAAAAGAGGGAACTTCCTCCTCCTCTTCCCGTCCGGCCGGCGGCAAGGCGCCGGCCCTTCACGAAATCGTTCCTAGTGGCTGCACCTTAAAGAAAGACTTCATCGTCGAAAATCCACCTGATGTTCCCGGTCGATGTGGAGCATGCTTCGAGGTACATCTGTTTGGTAACGGAGAATCACCTCGATGCCATGAAAAAAGATTGTGGTTGGGAATATGGGGTCGTGGTACAGATCCCTACCCGCGAGGAGTGCATTACCACCCACGTGGAGGGGTTTTTAAGTGTGTACACTTACCTTTCACATTGGGTCCCCTCGATCCAATCGTGATCGATTTTCGCAAAAGATACCAAGTAACCCTCGGTCAAATCCATCCATATTTCTGGCGAATAGTGATCATGCTTCGCTACTTCTCCAGCAAGGCCGAGCGGCTCGAGTTCACTCTTAGCCACCTTATTTGCTTGTACCGGCCTCAACATTTCTGAGGGTTGATCAAACTCCAACGGCAGTCGACCAAATATTTCTTTGCCAGCAATGATGAGGATAGAGATCGAGGCTGGGTGAGCTGGTTCATTCGAGTGAGGACCATCGATATCATCCCCGAGGATCAAATGTCGTTCCCCGAAAAGTGGAACTTCCACCGTATGTGGAGCTTGTTTCCTTAGTAATTTTCTGTACTTTGACCATTCTTTGCATGACGTTCTTATTTTTATTTGTGGCAGTCCCTTGGATGCCCCATGCGATCCTCGATCTCGAAGACTGGGTCCGGAAACTGACTGAGATCTCCTTGTACGACAAATGCCAATGGCGTGATTTATCGAAGGGCAAATGGGAAGCCAAACACCACGGTAAAATCCTGATACTTTCTTCTTTATCTGAAACACTTCCTTTCTAATACTTAGTTTTTATTTATGCATGCATTGGAGATTTCTCTGAAATGAGGCTGACCCCTCCCGGGGAGAAGATTCCAAAGTCGAAGAAGGACAATAAGAGAAAAAGAGCTTTGAAGCCCTAAGACCCTCAAAATAAAGCGGGGCTTGCTCAGAGATGCAGGAAGAACGTCATTCATGTGGGCATAGACTCGGTCCACCAGTTCATGGATGATGAAAACAATGAGGTCGAGGTTTCGGCTCTGGTGACCCGAACCAAAAAGCTAGTCGAGGCCTCCAAACCCACGAAAATCGATATCCTGCCTTGTGATGAAGGGGCCTCGAAGTAAGATAAGGGTAAAGACCCCGAGTCTCCCGATGTCGTGGTCGTTTCTCAACCTTCAGCACGCATGCCAAAGGGGGTAGGTTCGGAATCCCCTACAATCGAACAGAGCACCTTGGGGGACCTCCCCGAGGCCATGATAATAGGTCACTCACCATCGCTTCCGGCTTACTCCGAGGACGCCATTAGAGAAGCTCGGGCCCTGAAAACGCCTGACTCGGGCGGAGTCCCTGGTGAGGACGATCCTTTCCAGAGTTTCTTCATTGGATTTAATGATGTCGACCTCGTCAATGCATCTTCGACCTTCGAAGAGGCCGAACGTCTTTTCTCTAAGGTAAGCCTTAATTCTTAACGTTGCAATTTCCTTTTTCCCGCCTTACTTTAACTAATAACTTCTTTTCTTTGTAGTCTTTTTCTAAGTTTTTGGTCGAGCTGAGCCAATGTGAGGTCGAGCTGAATAAATCCTTGGGTGAAGGGAAGGCCTTGAGGCTCCTTTGTAATATAAAGGAGGAAGAGCTCAAAGATCTTCATGCAGAGTTAACCAAAGCTCGATAATATGAGGTCGAGCTGGACAAGCTGGTAACTATTATTTTGAAAGAGTATGGCCATCTCGTCCCAACTGTGGAAGCTAATACTTCAACGTCCCAGCTGCAGCAAAAGGTGCAGATGATGGGGCATCTTCGAGGCGAGGTTGAACGGGTTAATGCCGAGTGAAACCAATGGAAGGAGAAGATGGACCACCTTGCTGCGGAGAAGGAAGCTGCACTAACCAAACTAGCAGCGGCCGAGACTCAGTTCAGGAATGTCAAAGAGAGCAATTCGGCCCAGGCCAAAAAAGTCACTGATCTCGAGGCAAAACTTGCCAAAACCGAAGCCAAGGTTGCTGAATCCAGGGCCGAGGTCAAGAAGACTTAGATCACGGATGATAAAACTGTTGTCGTGTATTTAAGGGACACTGAAGCTGCTCAAACAGAGCTAAGGGAAGTTATCGACCGAGAAAAGCGAAGCAATGACTTGTCCAGGTTCTAATCTTGTAGAGAGACTGATCACGCTCAACTATGTCTAATAAAAGACTAAACGGGCGTTGCAAATATAATCCGGGGTATTATGCCCAGAGTCGATCCCACATGGAATTTACGTATCAATCAAGTCTTTAGAATACGCAACTTTTACTCAATCAATTCTCTTAAGACTTTTTAATATAAATTGGTGATGATTTACTAATTCTACTGACAGTAATAATAACTAGCAATTACTAACAATGTGTTGTAAATAATGATGATAAAGGTCTAAGGTTATGGTTTCCCCCGTTGGTGAACTTACTTCTCGGATACTTCTTATAGTTTGATTAGTTGTCTCTATCAATCATGAACACTCTATCTACCATAAATCTCTCTCAAGTAATTATGATAATTTACTAGACGCACTCTCTCAAGTTACGCTAGCTAGATTGCATTACAGTTCACTTTAGATTGCACCCGAGGTATCGTTATCTCTAATCCAACCTCTAAACCCTCGGTTATGACTTTCGTCTATACTCCGGGAGTGATGTTGTTCAAACAACTACCTAAATATGCACTCTCTCTCAAGTAGATACATAATAAATAGGAACAAACTAATTGAGGGCCCTTCAATCAACTACAACAAGAACGTAGTTGAACAAATAGAGATAAATCGACCAATCAACACTATATTAATAAGACAATAAGTTTATCCCCAACGGGTTCTACCAAAACCCTAGATTAAAGAAGTTAGCTAGACATGTTCATAAGAATCAAACCCAAAATAAATTGCATAATTGAACTACAAAGTAATGAATAAAAGATGTAAAAATCAATGTTTTGTCACTTCAATGGTTTTCTCTCTTTGAATCCTTCGAATTCTTCCTGAAATTGTGTTTTCGGGGTCTATATATATGTTTAGGACGAACCCTAAACGTGTAGGAGACTTCTATTCCAATCGGGAAACACTTAAACTCGTCAAAACTCGGAATTGACCGAACTTGGGACCCCGGGCGTTTGGGCTCAAACTCCCCCTTAAGGCCAGGGCAGGCCTGGCGTTTGGGCTCTAACGCCCCCCTAACGCCAGGGGCTTCCTGACTTTAGGGGCCAAACGCCCGGGTGTTGCCTCTTCAACCCTTAAGCGTATTTTCGACGTATTTGCATCCCTTTAGCTGTGTTTCCATCTCCACTTCACCTACACATGAAATAAACTCCATTAAGCACATAAAAAGTGTGTT
>MDKI01225173.1:0-35370 GCA_005239505.1 Nicotiana paniculata | reverse complement strand
CATGTTCATAAGAATCAAATCCAAAATAACTTGCATAATTAAACTACAAAGTAATGAATAACAACTGTACAAATCGATGTTTTTTTTCTCTTCAATGGCTTCCTCTCTTCGAATCCCCCTTCAAGTTTTGGGGTCTATTTATATGTTTAGGACAAACTCTAAACGTGTAGGAGACTTCTATTCCAACCTGGAAACACTTAAACTCTTCAAAACTCGGAATTGACCGGACCTCGTGACCCAGGCATTTGGGCTCAAACGCCCCCTTAAAGCCAGGGCAGGCCTGGCGTTAGGGCCCAAACACCCCCCTAACGCCAGGGTCAGCCTGGCTTTAGTGGCCAAATGCCCCACTAACGCCAGGGACAGCCTGGATTTAGGGGTCAAACGCCCGGCTAACGCCCGGGTGTTTCCTTTTCGACTCTTAAGCGTATTTTTGATGTATTTGCATCCATTTAGCTCGGTTTCCATCTCCAATGCACCTGTACATGAAATAAACTCCATTATGCACATACAAAGTATATTTTTATCATTAACGCACATAAAATGTAAGGCATATAACGTGTTAAACCATGAATTCTAGCCTCGCATCACCCCCAGCCCCAATGACGCGAACACGAGAGTCCTTCCGCGTCAAACCAGAACTGGAATTTTCTGCTTTTTCAAACTTTGCTACGAGGGGTCCGAAACTTGCCCGAGCCACTCGGAACCCCGCCCAAAGGGTACCAACAAGTCTGAAAACATGATACAAACCTGCTCGAACTCTCAAAATGCGAAAATCAAAAACGGAACTAAGAATCACATCTGTAGTGAGTTCAATTGTATGATACTTACGGCGCTAGTCCGCTTTTGTACCTTTTTAGATCGCCTTGCCTCAGTCTCACCCAGAGAATCACCGGGAATATACCCATGAAGACAATCAGAATTATAGAAAAACTTTTTCACACATTAAGGCGGAGGCTAGTAAAGCCTTTGCTTTAGGTCCCCAAAATTTTGGGACCCCAAAACATATTTTTAATTGTGGATTTATTATCTAATTTTCACTTAGACAATAATGAAGCTTATAGAAAAAAGAAAACTAAAGTACTAAATCCTTATAAAAATGGAAAGAAAGTCTATCTATTTCTTAACAATAGAAATATTTTAGAACTTTAAATTAAGATACTCAAATCTTCATATTGATATATAACATATTTTATAAGATCCAAGATAACAAATTGTAAATAAGTTTGTCACGCCCCAACCACGGAGAGCGCGACCGGCGCTCAACCAAAGGGACCTGATCGAGCAAGCCTATTAAACACTTTTCTACCCAACTCACTTATGATCAAGAAAAAACATATTGTCATTAAGTAAACAGTAGAAGGATCATTCATATATATATATATATATATATATATATATTTACACACACACACATCATTGTTAAGTTTCAAAATACATACATTTTATGATTGAGTGGAACAAGAGTCCAAAACACAACATAATCCGTTTGACATTCCCATATACAACCCACATAGTATCTACGGAGCCTCTAAAGATATAAAAGAGAGTACAGATGGTGCAGGCAACAAGGCTCCGGCTATACCTCAAAAGGTAACAACAATAGAAACACAAGATACAACACATGACCTCAGAATGAAATGGGGCTCACCGAGTTCGCTGAGAAGAGGATGCAACACTATCTGTGATCAACATTGTCTACTATGGAACCACCTGCATCCATTTAAAGATGCAGCGCACCCGGCAAAAGAGACGTTAGTACTGTCGAATAGTACTAGTATGAAAACTAAACACCATTACCATAAAATGAATAGTAATACAAGGGAAACAATCAAGAAAGCAATATTAGTTGTAAATAACACTACAACATCAAGTTAAGGATCACTTAGATTTTCAAGTCAACTTCCACGTTATTAGGTTGGGTGGTTTTTAGTGCCAATATGCCACGAGTCCAATCTCGGCCAGATCGGCTAAGCAATCTCATTTGAGACATCCACCATATTCCCAATTTCATCCACAATACCTTCGTGTTGTTACACGGAGTCCGATCTCGGCCCGATCGGCTAGGCCATCTCATTTGAGACATCAACCATATTGAATCAGTCATCTCACTTCATATTTCCTTCCCATCTTTTCAATACATTGGCACGAGTGACCCCAATTATAAATTTATTCCTGGCGCTTGGCCATATTTCATGATTCAAGTTCTTTTTCACATTCCAACATCATTATTATTATTATTATTATTATTATTATTATTATTATTATTATTATTATTATTATTATTATTATTATTATTATTATTATTATTATTATTATTATTATTATTATTATTATTATTATTATTATTATTATTATTATTGACATCAATAACAATATGGTTCTTCAGTCAAGACTTTTGATTTCACGTATGCAATTTAGAATTTAAGGCACATAGAGGCTTTTCACACAATTTGGCATAACAGTCTTTAATTGAATTTGACTTGAAGTCTAGGTATTTTTTGCACATATTCTAAGTTTTGAACATTTCCTTGGATGAGGAGATAACTTGATGAAAGCATGGAATACATATTACACACATATTTTTAAAGCAAGCATATTCAGGATAGCAATTTCTAGGACGTTCAATTTGGGACGTACATCGACTGCATGAATACCATGGGATTCACTTCTAAGAAGAGGAGGTTTAGCCAACATACCTCAATTGAGCTTCTTAAGGCTCTAAGATATTCCGGAATATTAGCAACTTCAATATATTTTAGCAATATAGCAAAAGTGAATCAAAAATTAGGAAAACGATCACGATTCTAGATCACTTGAGCATTTTATCAAAGACTATGTGTGTATTAAGGTTTCATGGACCTTTTATGAAAGACTTCACCATCCCACACCCCATTCTTTTCTATCTTCTACTCACGACCTCCCCACATACCTTAAGAATACATGCATGCAAGGTAAACACTCTCATCCCCATGAACTACCTTACTAATGGTCCATTCTAATTGCATTTTAAAATTAAGAGTTTGGTTGATAGAGTCTTACCTTTTTGGAAGAAGACCTAGGGTGCCTCTCTTGATAATCTTCAAGGTTCAAGCAAGAATTGAAGAGAAATTTTTTATGAAGATCACTTTCTCCCTCTAGGACTCTCTCTCTCTCACTCTAAAGATATTAGGAATAAGCTCAAAATAGTCTAAGGTATGTGTTTTAACGGAATAGGATCGGGTTTAAAAATCCCAAAAATGAAGCTCCGGAACAGGTTCTGCGGTCGCATATCGGTCCGCAAAATGACCACGAAAGAGGCCCTGGGAACTGGGCTGGCTTGCTTCACTCTACGGGCGTTATGCGACCCGCAGAATTATTCTGCGATCACATTATGCGCCGCACAACTTCCCTTCGCAAAAGTTCAAGGATGGTTATGCGACCAAAGTGCAGCTCGCAAAACGGTTATGCGGTCGCATAATTGGCCGCGAAATTGACCTCAAAATTGGCCAAAATGGCTGCTTCACTCTGCGGCCATTATTCGGCCCGCAGAGCGATTATGCGACCGCATAATGGGCCTCAGAAATGCCTACTTCTGCAAAGATATTTCCTTCAACTCCCCAACGCACTGTTCAATCCAAAAAGTCTGAACCGCGGTTCGCAAGCTCGCCGCAAAGAATTTCTACAACTATCGACCTCTACGCCTACCTCGGCATCAAGGAAATCCCGATTTTTAGGAAAAATTTTACGGGGCCTTACAACGTGGTTAATATCTTATTAACTTGAATTTTCTTATCAATGTGAATATTAATATTATATTTTATAAGATAACTACACTATAGACAAAAAAAAAAGGAACTAATATAATATTAATACTATATTTTGCAAGATGACTATACTATAGAAAATAATATTATGGCCCTTATTAAAATTTGGCTTTAGGCCATGAGTTTTATGTAGACGCCTTTGAATGAGAATAAGTAGTCTGATCAAATTAATAAAACTTTTTAAGTATAGTGCGTTATGATATTCAAAAAAGGTAAAATCAATCCAATTATTACCTTCCAAATAAAATGGAATTATTCAAAATTTCTATAAGGATAGAAAACTACTGTGTTCACTTCAAATTTTGTTCCAAGGAAAAAGAAAGTCCACAAAATCATGTAAGTAGATCAAGAACCATAAATCATAATAGTTACAGTCTACAAGAAATTCTTCAAATATTTTTTCCTCTATGCTATCAGATTAAAAAACTTTACAGCTAAACACAATTGTAGTATTGAAACTCTGTTAAATCTTTTGAAGTGTAGATCCAAACTTCAAAATATCAAATTAGTCGGATTTTTAAAATTTTGAACTCTTTTTTTCATCCCCAAAAAATAGTATTATAGCCCTTTTTTCGTATGGCAAGACAATTAACGATGGTTCAATGCCAATTTCTATAATGAAAAATTTAAAAGTGTAGAGTATTTGTTTTAGCAAAACAATAATACCAATATGGTTCATCTCTTAGCATGCAAGATGGAGACTTTAACCGAATGAATAGGCATCAACTGATAAATATTTTTCTTGAGGAAAATCAGGATGAACGATTTTATCATTTGTTATTCGCTAATCGGATGTGTACTCGCATGACTATTCGATGGACGAGGAAATTACGTGAATGATGAGACCGTTCTAACCTAAAGTCTGAGGCTCTTTCCTATCTTGATTAACTTAAGCTTACCATATACGGTCAAATCTAACAACGTCATTTGTTCGGACGTTCTGATCGCTATATCAAAATATTAATATAACATAACATGAAAAATCAATTCTAACTTGGCTGTTATAATAAAATATTATTATAAAGGATGACCTTTATAGTAAAAAACTATTCATATAAGGTAACATGAAAAAATTCTCTTTTGCCTCTTCTCTTTGTCTCAATTCTAATTGATTAGTTCCTTTCTTCGTGTTAGCCCTTGGTTTGGCCCTTGTTATATTATATTTTTGATGTTTATAATGAATTTAAGTCCTACTTGTTTTACATAAATTTTTATCATTATATAGATTTTTGTGGTTCGGCCTTTTCTTAAACTCGCGCATAACAGGAGCTTAATGCAACGGGCCGCCTAAAATCATTATATAAGTAATATGTATTATCACTTTAAATATAAGATTCTTAAACTTTAGCAATTGTTGAGGGTTAAAGTGGGGAAAATTTTCTTTTTAAATTTATTACTATTATTATTATTATTATATTGTTAATTTTTTTTTCCTAGAGAAAGATGAGATGGCCTTAAATGCTCCAAAATAAAGGGGCGAAATTCAAAAATAATCAAATTTACAAGTGGTCATTCAAAAATAGCCACACTTTCAAAAGTAATCAAAATTTAGTCACTTTTTATGTAAATATAAATCTGAGCAAAAACACTGTTCAAAATTCGAAAAATAATATACTGGAGTTCCAGCATAACTATACTGGAACTCCAGCATATTATACTGGAGTTCCAACATAAGTATACTGGAACTCCAGCATAATATAATGGAGTTCCAGCATAAGTATACTAGAACTCCAGCATAATATACTGGTGTTCCAGCAAAGTATACCGGTCCAGTATAATATGCTGGAAGTTCATACACAAGTGCTCGAATCTCCAGTATATTATGCTTAAACTTTCGGCATGTTGGAGTTCCTATTATGCTGGAAGTTCATACGCAGCTGCACTGAACTCCAGTATATTATGCTAGACCGGTCTCTGTTGCAGTAAAATAATAACTATTTTTTAATAACTTGATAAATATTGACTATTTTTAAATGACTAATCCGAAAACTGATTTGAGCGTGCTATTCTTACAAAACAAAGTCCCAATTTTGTTTCGGACCTTCCAACCTTTTTCTCTTTCGTTTGCCCAAACAACAAACCAGAAAAACAAAACCATCAAAAGATCAAAAAACCAATCAAAAGAAGAAAAATTTCCCAAATCTTATTACAATGATGGCAGCAGCTAAAGCAAACCCAAATTCCCTTTTCCTTTCATCTTCATCAACTCATTACTCTTCTTTCCCACCACTTCATCGGATTTCTTTAAATAAGCTTCCTTTTTTGCCCCATTCTCAATGTTCAAACCTTATTTTTGCTTGTTCCAAAAAACCCATTTCGGGTTCTATGAATTTTGATCCGAGTATCACTAGTTTCGGGTCCGGGTCAACAAAGATTAATTCTTTGGATGAAAGTGTTGAAGTTTCGTCTTCTCCTTCTAATGCCATTGATTTTCTCACTTTGTGTCATAGTCTTAAGGTAAATGTATCATTGCATGTGAATAATTTTGTGCTTTTCATCTACTTTTTAATTTTTTTGAGTTTAAGTTCTGTACACTGACAGACGGTGAAAATATATTTAAGGTAATCACAGGTAACTCTATTTAATAGCATTGGTAATTTCTAATAAATGGTAAGTATCTTGTGATAACATTACACCGATGTGAATATTGTGATCTTTTAGAAATTTTACGTATTAATACACAAATGCGCATGTTCTTTAGTTTATGCTGCAGAATGGAGAACTGGGCATGCTTGTTAAGGGGTAAAAGTGGGGAAAACTTGCGAATTTGGCAACTTGGACTGAATTTATTTAAAAGGTTATAGTTTGATGAAGTAAAAGAATGCACTTTTGTGGTATTTAGGCTTTCAAAACTTCTAATTATAAGGAATCCAAAAAAAAAAAATCGGTTGATTTCTTCCCATTTGCCTAAGCGTTGGTAGGCAAGTTACTCGGTACCCTGTGGTGGTGGGAGGTAACAAATTAGCAAGTACCGGGTGGAATAGTTGAGGTGCGCGCAAGCTGGCCGGGACACCACCATCTTAAAAAAGAAAAGTTTTAGTAATCAAAATCTAATAAAAGGTTCTTCAATGGGATGACTGAGTGGTTAAGACATAGGAGTAGCAACCTGGAGAACTTAGGTGTGAACCCCAGCTGCAACACTCAATGTGAGCCAATCTTGACAGGATGTTTGCCTGGAATCTCTACTTGTAGGCCGTAGCAAGTGGTCGAGTGGATTAGTCGAGGTGTGAGAAGTTGGCCACGACATTACTGATAACGGTACTGAGTTTAGACGTTAGTCTATCCTGGTCAAATATGTATCAATACACTTAAGAAGTAAAGAGGTCTCTTTTATGGGTTGCTTTGTGTTTGGTTTAGTGCAGTTCATAATAGCTTTCTTGCGCTATGCGGTAGATTGTAGCATTTGTAACCTGAGCTCAATTTGGCTCAAACACTGATATATCTTGGAAAGTGGTCACCAGCCAAAACCAAAACCAGAACCACAAACTTAAGCTTTGCTAAATGAGCAGTTAATCTTTAATAGGAAAAGCCAAAGGGAGGGATGGTATATTTTTGGTTCCAACTGAAAAAATGTCTCTTCTCAGCAGTTTTCTCTGCCTGAAGCTATCTGATTCTTCAAACTCATGTAGACAATTGAGTGTGTCGTCTTGGACAAAGTTTTAGTAGTACATTTTATAAATTGAGTTAGAAATAAGAATGATGTCATCCATTTTTCTCCTGCAGGTCTTTTTCAGTTGACCTCTATTTGCTGTTCAATGCTGTCTTAATGGTTGATTGTATTTTTTTTTTTTTTTTTTGTATTGCATTTTGTCTGTGCTTTACATTCAATTTGACTAGGATGCATCCCAAGTTTGCCACAATGTTTGGTTGGGAAGTATAACACACATCTCTACTTGTTTTGTAGACCCAAAAGCGGAAGGGATGGGTAAATCATGGGATAAAAGGTCCTGAATCTATTGCTGATCATATGTACCTAATGTCCGTGATGGCTTTGATCGCTAGTGACCTTCCCGATGTTAACAGGGAAAGGTTGGATTTAATATAACTGATATAGAACTTGCTATTGTGATTCAAATTTGTTGATATTTTTGTTGATGCTTCTGCTATGTTGCTAGCAAAATGTAGGGGGAATAAGGGGGTTAAAGGTTGCTCGCCGTGGTTTTCTAAACTTCTTCATTCTCAGATGGGAGCAGTTGTGACTGTCTCTGTTTTCTTGTGATGTAAAAGAAGAGGATAAGCAGCCAAGTGCGCATATGCCTAAATTTCTTTTCGAAACGTAGGGCAAAGAAATGTTACTTATATATAACTAACATTTTTCCAAGTATTTACAGTGATTAGAATGTTCATGCAGATTAATGAGAAATCTTAATGGAACTTATATCTGATTTCTTTTCTAATGCATCTGCTAAGAAAAGCTACGGAAAACTTCGTGGAGATTTTTCTATGTTGTTCTTGCCTTTTGATTGAAGTTTACTGAATTACATGTTACTAGAACAAGTTGAGAATATTGCACTAACCAAAGGGGTCTTTTAGCCCGTTGGTTTGCTAATTCGGCTGATAATACCATTAAGTGGTCTAACGAAATTCTTCGAAGTTTTTGTTTACCAAGGGATCATGGTGAAGTTATATGAGATCTTAATGATGTAATCTGCCGTATCCACCATCATAGAATTGCCTTGGTAAAACCTAGGCTGCTGTTCATGTTGATTGCTCAAATGTGGTGTGTTGTTCTTACAGAGAAACCTGAAGTTTGTCCATGCAAACATGATCTCTATGCTCGTTCTAGCGTGTTACTTTCTTGATGCTTATGTTCGTCTTTTTGCTTCATCCAAGTTAATTGCTACTTGATTTATGTAACAGGTGCATTAAGATGGCCATTGTTCATGACATTGCTGAAGGTATTTCCTCAAAACACAAAAGTATCTTTCTAAGAGAGATTTTCTGTTTTCGGCTTGTAGGCTAAATTATTTGCAGCGACTATATTTTTATATGATTTATCCAGTATCAAGATGTTGAATATAGTATTCTTTTCAGAAGCAATAAAAAGAAAAAAATGAAATGATAAATCCAAGCATGCAAATTATGGTGCTTTTTAGCGGTCGCTGCTGCTAAAAAAGGCAACTATACCCACCAAGAATACAAAAAGATAAAGATGGATAAGACACCATAAATAACCATAGACAAAAGAAAGAAGAAAAAAGGGGCAGGTTTTTTTTTTTGGGGGGGGGGGGGGGTGGCTATGCACCTGCTAGTGTTTAGTGTGTTTATTAGTTGATCTTTGTACACGTATTAGCAAACTTCTAATAGGGATTGTATTCTTTGATGTAAGAATTAGGTTTACCACCTTCTAAATTTTTCTCTGGTGTTTTCTATTGCTAGCTTTGTGTTCTTTTTCTTTTGGTTGTATGGGGGCTGAGGAAGAGGATTTTCACCATGTTTTTTATATTTATTTTTATTTTTGCATTTGATGAGAATTTTAAAATGTTATAGCAATTGTTGGAGATATAACTCCATCTGATGGTGTGCCTAAGGCTGAGAAAAGCAGACGTGAGCAAGCTGCCTTGAATGAAATGTGCAAAATTCTTGGTGGAGGGATGAGAGGTATTCCCTTATGGTTTTTACATATCAACAAGGTTTATTTGTATTTCGTATCATACTCATTTTAAAAAAAAAACTTTTTTTATTGCATTTTCTAATGTCATGCTTTAAAATATCCCAGCTGAAGAGATTAAAGAGCTGTGGCAAGAGTATGAAAATAATGCTTCATTAGAGGCCAATCTTGTAAAAGATTTTGACAAGGTATGAAAACTAGCTTCATCTTTTACTTAAGTATAATCTTCAGGAAAAAGTGTCACATGTGGGATATAATAATTTCTTTCTGGTCGAAGTTTGGATTCCAAAGTCAGTAGCATGCAATTCATTATTAAAATATTAGTTTAGTACTCTTTACCAATCACTGGTTCTCTCAACTACGCCTTCTTTAAAGTTAGTGTATATCCTCCACCGGAAACAGTTGGAGCAGCTGCGAACATGCTCATTTCATGTTGCATATCTCATTCTCCGGAAAATTGGTGTGTATGCTTATCTTGGTTACCAACGACCACACTTGATCCTATTCATGCATCTTTCCTTGTACTGATTGTTGAATTATGTTCACTCAACGCTTCTGTGTTGTCTTCCATCCTGTTAGTCTTGCATCTGTAATTGAAACTATCGATTTGGTTCTTATCATTTCAGTAGGTCATTAGATCTTATAGCATCTGATCGTTTCACCATTTTCCCAATCTTCTCCAGGTTGAAATGATTCTGCAGGCATTGGAGTACGAATCAGGTAAATAACTCTTCTCCAATGAATTAAGTTAGAATATAAGAACCTATAATTCTTGCTGAAATTATTTTTCTTCTTTGTGCTTCTCACTGATTTCCATATGGTCTTATGCTTTTGGCATACCTTGTATAATTAAGGCTGTGTTCCTGTATTTAGATGTCATTGATACATCCTTTTCTCTCTTGAGAGTTAGATGCCTAAGACCCTCTAAAGTGATTTAACCATTCAAGTTGTTTGGGCTGCATGTAGTTGGCAGTTAAATGTCCGCTTTACTATAGCAATTCCTTGTTGATTCATTTAAGACTGCCGATAGAAAATCGAAGTGAAAAGCTGATCCGTGTATCAAATGACAAAAGGGGTCGTAAAACTAATTTAACGGAGGTGTTTCTTCTCCAATTTGTTGTCAAACTAATTTTGCGAAGCTGTTCCTTCTCCAATTTGTTGTCTATCAGGACCATAGATAGTTCATCATTTGGTTTTAAATATTTTTGCAGCTTACCGATCAGTCCCACTGTCACCACTTGTATCACCCCTTGAGCTTTGAAGTACTAACAGAAATGCAGCTAAAAACATTTAATTTCTTTCTGCAGTAAAGTGTATTGAAATTTTAAAGGTTCCTGGATGAGTCATTTATTGGTACAATCAGACCTTTCCATAACAGTCACCCTATATAACATCATTTGACTATCAAAGCCAAGTTTTTTTTCTGGAACTGATTTTTCATGTTATATTTACCCGCTATAACAGCTTTTAAAAACAGGTTGTCGTATTACATTTGATGCAGCATGGTTTTCTACAATCTTCTACATGTTCTCCTTTCTGTTCCTTTTACTGATAGATCTTCGTTTATGACAGAACACGGAAAGGTGCTGGACGAGTTTTTCCTTTCAACTGCAGGTAAGTGACCCTTTAATTCAGCTTAGGAAAAAAATGAGTTCTTTTTCTTGCCCGTCATTGAGTTATTTCTTGACATTGTATACATATATATTGACATGCAGGAAAATTTCAAACAGAAATAGGTAAAAGCTGGGCTGCTGAAATCCATTCCCGGAGAAACTCCAGATTGGAAAATAGACTCAACTGATCCTTATTGATATTCTGCATTTATACAATCTTAGCGCCTTCCTTCTTCAAATAACTGAGAGATAGCCTAATGTGTTAATGTAATCGGAGAGTAGAAGTGTACCCGCTTCTTGTTCAGCTAAGCTCCGATTAAGCTCAACACTCTGAAGTAAAATTTAGGTAGGAGATGCTGCACTAGGGATATACTTGCCCGTCGCATGCATTGGGTACGCGTAAGTTTTTTTTTTTTTTGCCCAAATTATAAACTCTTGACAAGATGGCATCTTCACATTGTTTTCGAAAAATTCAGCAGTTTTTGCTATGTTCCTATTATACTGTTTTATGTAGAGGTGAGATGTGAATTTTACAACATTACTCAAAGACAAGTGTGTGCCTTGGTTTCTTTTTTGGGATTTTTACCTATATGTACTACATTAGAAACTTATTTACCCTCATTGTTTAGGTTTTAACTTAATTACAAGTTGATATATAATTTACTAATTATATACAAATTAGTATTTAATGAGTATCCCTTTATATTACGAATTAAGTAGGGAATTCTCTTTTCGCTCTCTCTGTGATCTCTCTCATTCTCTATCGATATCTTCACGTGGATTAATTGAAGAAATGATACTAATGTTAAGTGGAAAAGAAAAAAAAAAGATTAGTACCTATCAAATTTCTTGCTTCATATCTATGAAAACGAGGAAGTAAATAAGAAAGAATGAAGAAAATGATTTTAGTTATCATTCTTTTAGCTTTTTTGAATCAACAAACATAATAGTATTAATTAGAAGCGGGTAGATTGAATTGGAAACTATGTTAATTCATCAAAAACTGCATTGACAGCCATTAAAAAGTTTCGAAGTTTTAATTCGAAAATCAAATTTTACGAAATTTGGATCGGGTGTTGTTGCAAATGATTGGGAATATTCGCCGGAGTTTATATCTCAATTTTGAGACAATTTGGTGAAGATTTGAGGTGGTTTAGTTGAAATTTCAGATTGAAACTCCAAAAACAAGACATAAACAAATTGTATATATTTTGTATGCCGAGTTTAGAAACGGTATGCAAAATATCTACAACTTACGTAATTGTATATAAGTTGTATATAAATTGTATGTAAATTCTAGTTTTTGTCCAGATTCTGTACAAAAAATGTGTATTTAAATTGTAGATTTTGACCGAATTTATATATATTTCGTAAAAAACATTTGTTACTTCCTATAAATATAAAAACTTAGAAAAAACTGGCTAAATTAGTTTTAAATCTTATATATATACGAAAAAGTCCCTTCTTTTTTCCCCCTATTGGCTTGATGGTTGCATATAAATTTGCCGTCTGTTCTTTCAGGCTGGAGAGAAAACAAGTTAAATGAGGGAAAATTATAGGATGTTTAAACTCCTTTTTATTTAATTAGTTTTCATATCTGATATCCCTTACCCGCATTGGACGCCAGACTAATCCAGATTCGTGTCGCGTATGGCTCATTGAAAGAGGAAAGCATTTTTTACCAAAATTCTATCAATTCTCGAAGTTCAAACTCGAGATCTCTAATTAAGGGTAGAGACTCTATTCATCTCACTTCAATCTTGGGTCGTAAACTCTAATTCTTACCCTCCAATACACGTCTCTCATACAGAAAATGTTGAAACTTGAAATTTTAGGAGGTTAGGACGGAGAAGTTGTTGAGCCTGTCTGCATCCTTTGGATCCAATTTTCTATTAGCCCAGCCCAAGATTGAGTTAAAAACGGGAGAAATTAAAAAAAGGATTAGTTACCTCCTATAGCGGTTGATGTCTTATTTATTTTAAATAAATACCCTTTTAAAAAATTACATTCTATAGCTATTTTTTGATTTTTTATAGCTAAATATCTATTTATGATCACCTCCTACCCTTAAGTCATAAAATGAGCTTTGTATTATTTTTCTCTCTCCCCTCAAATTTCTCATATCCCCTCAAATTTCTCCTATCCCCTACCCCATATCTATTCTCCCTCTCTCTCTCTCTCTCTCTCTCTCTCTCTCTCTCTATTTCCCGACGTCTTCTCCTCCGCCGGACGCTGGAGCAATTGCCATCGTCACCGTCCGATCGTGGCCGTTATTCATTGATCCAGACATGATATCTCTTCGATAAAACATAATATTCCTTAATCCTACCTTCATCACCCATTGTTTGCGTCATGTTCTCGCAAGTAGCCCCCAAATGGACACACGAAGGACAAAGTAATTTCCATTGTTTTCCTTTTTTTTAAGTATTCAATTATTTTAGGGTCCAGACTTTATTTTCTGAAGTTATTAATCGTCGACAATGGTGACGGAAAGCGAGGACTGGATACTGATGATGCTTCAACGAGACGACATTAGGGTTGTTCTTGAACAAAGATGACGGAGTTGGGGGCTGAGCAACGTGAATTTTCTGTTAATATATTTCAATATATATCGATGTATTTCCACGTATTTCACTGTATTCATTGTCTTTTTTTTCATTGTATTTTAATGTATCTCGATGTATACTATGTATTTCATTGTATTCATTGTCTTTTTTACAATGATATTTCAATTTATCCCGCTGTATTCTATGAATTTCATTGTATTCACTGTCTCGCTATATTCCATGAATGTATTCATATGTTATTTTAATTAATATAATTTATATATTCAGATATATTATATAATTTCTCTGAAGATTCCTATGTTTTTGGGGTGTTTTTCGGTTGAGAATTTTTTTTATAACTGAAAATATAAAATTTGTGTGTTATAATTGAGTTTGTTGAGTTATATTAGAAGTCTATTATGTTAATTGATTCACTTTCGTTTAAAAATAGTGTAATCCCCCGTTCACGCCGTGAATACAGTCGAATAAAATAATTTGTCCAACTGTAATCCCATGTTTCACAGTCGAATACACTCGAATACAAAAATTTGTCTAGCTGTAATCCCATGTTTCACGCCTATAAATGCTACTGTATTCATGAATACAGTAGCTTAAATACATCGAATACACTCTAAAAAATCTGAAAACATAGCTATAGGAAGTAATATAGTAAATAGTAGCAACAACTAGCTAATAACCACTAAACAATAGTGGTTTGTGAAAATTTCTCTAAGAAATAGTCAAATTTACAAGTGGTCATTCAAAAATAATTACAATTTCAAAAGTAATAGTAATTTAGCTACTTTTTATGTAAGATAAGTCTGAACGAAAACACTGCTCAAAATTCGAAAATTGCTCCAGTATAATATATTGAACTCCAGTATATTATACCGGAGTTCCAGTATAATATACTGACTTCCAGTATAATATATCGGTCCAACATAACATGTTGTATATTCATACACAGGTGTTTCAATCTCCAGTATATTATGCTGGAACTTTCCGCGTATTGGAGTTTCAGCATAATATGCTGGAAGTTCATACACAAGTGAACCAATCTTCAATATATTATGCTGGAACTTTCTGTGTTGCAGCAAAATAACGATTATTTTTCAATTATTTTATAAACACTGACTATTTTTGAATGACTAATCCAAAAATTGGCTAGCCGATATTATTTTACAGCCCTATAGTACGGCCAGGGTGTGTCACATCGGCCCATAAAGATTTAGATCGTTTCACAATTATCTGTTGAGAAAATCCCAATATTCTGCAAACGTAAGCAAAATAGACGGATAACTTTGTTTGAACATTGAATTTGAGAATATTACAAAGTCAATAAGGACAATTAAACTTTAGAAAAACGAAGTTAAATCTTAAATACAGTAGATTTTCTAGAAGGCTTTCGAAGCGGGACCATAAAAGAGGATTTGAATTTATATCCGTTTTTTGGGTCACGTTTTAACTTATATTCATTTTGTAAAGAAAATTATAAGTGTACCCACTTTTCGCCTAAACTTCAGGCATACGGGCCTAACGTAGCAAATGCAATCACGGAAACTTCAGCATTCTAGTAGACGGCTGAACTTAAGCATTCTACTAGCTGAAGTTTTGTTCTCTATTTGTTGAACTTCAACATGTTTTAGCTGAAGTATTTTCCTGGATTCAATAGTTTTGTCGTAAAGCTTTTTCAAAAATTTCAACAGAAGATGCTGAAGTTATTTAGTTTATTTGTAAAAACTTCAGCACTAAATAAGGTGAAATTTTGTTCTGGATTCATTAGTTTTCTCGTAAAGCTTTTTCAAAAAACTTCACCAGAAGATGCTGAAGTAATTTAGTTCATTTGCAAAAACTTCAGCACTAAATAAGCTGATATTTGCTGAACTTCAGCATGTTTTAGCTGAAATTTTGTTTTATATTTGCTAAACTTCAGCATGTTTTAGCTGAAGCTTTGTTATGTTTAGGATGAACCTCAGGCTGAAGTTTGTTTTGTATTTGCTGAACTTTAGTATTCTAGAAGCTGAAATTTTTGTTTATATTTGCTGAACTTCAGCATTCTTATCCAAACGACGGTGCATGAAGTTTTGTTAATTTGAGTAACGTGAAAATAGACCGGATTGCACGGTGATTATTTCGATAAGAAAAATATAGTGACCAATAACATATTAGTATACGACGTTGAAGCTTGACAAGACAAAGAAATAAAAGAAAAAGAACAAAGATATGGATTCCCATTTTCTATTTTTATTTTTATTTTTACGAGAGAATTGTTGCTTAGAATTATAGCAGCAAACGTTAATCTTCAGCAGAAAGTTCATTCCTATGAACTGAAGTTTCATAGCAGCATCAACAGCAGCAGAAGAAAGAAGAAAAAGAAGAAGAAAACGAAAGAGGAGAAGGAGGAGGAGAAAGGGGCTGAAGTTTTTTAAAAAGTGGGTACAAGTTAAAATTTTTAAAAAAAATAGGTATAGGTTAAATGGGGGCGACCAAATAGAGCGCCCCGTGCAATTTTTACGACCATAAACCATTAGGGAAATTTTTCAGATTATTTTTCCATAATCTTAAAGTTCTACGTTAAAAACCTCAATTCTTTAACCTATCCAAATTATGTTTATCAAAATCATATCTCATCTTCTGAAATGAAAAATATCTAGATTAAATGCCACGAAAAGTGAATACGTTGAGATTGGTATATGGTTATAACTTATAAATAAAATTATATTTATATATCAATTAACATATGTGTACAGAACTTACAAATATTACTCAAAACAAAACATCAACTTGAGTACTAACTCGGCTACCGATGTACAGAAAAGCAAAAATACTCCTAAGTCCTAACAAAGTGCGTAAAAGAAAGTGTGCCAACACGTACTATTGTCTACATGCAATTAGACCCACAAATTCAGCTAATATTCAAATTTTGTAATTATTGAAAATGATAATTGAAAAAAAAAAAGTAGGAGAAAGACACACCTTTTGTTCCACCGACAATTAACAACAAACAAAAATACGTGATTCCCATTTCGTTTTGCTTATAAAATTCCCAAAAAAAGCAAGACATAATTTGCTCAAAAAAACTAGTGAGAAATTTATGTTCTTTATTGAATAGTTAAGTTACCTCCTTGTGGGAGTCAGGTCAATGACTCACTCATTTAACACACACTCAATCGTGTTCGTTTCTCCCTAAAAAAAGGGGAAAAAAACAAGAGAAGAGTGTTATTTTATGCCTTTCCCCCCCTTAAATATAACATGATATATGGGCATATGTTGGGCCATATCAAGTGATTATTGGAGAGGGTGAGTAAAATTGAGGCCGAAGTGCACCAATAACGGGGTTTTTGCATCCGTACTCATTTTTTGTGCCACGTTTTAACTTATACCTATTTTGTAAAAATGAATTGCATCTGTACCCGCTTTTGCGCATAACTTCAGCATGAGGGACTGAAGTAGCAAAGACAATCACGCAAAACTTCAGTATTCTATTAGACGGGCCTGAAGTAGCTTGCGAACTTCAGATCTAGAGCCGAAGTTGTTGTCTTGTAACTGGGGAACTTCAGCATACCAGTTATAAAAACAAAAACTTCAGCATACGGAGCTGAAGATCCCCCAGTTACACTAGGGAACTTCAGCTCTAGAGCTGAAGTTTTGTCTTTGTAACTGAGGAACTTCAGCTGGGCTGAAGTTCCCCAGTTATAAAGACAAAAACTTCAGCATACTGGGATGAAGTTCCCTAGTTTACAAAGACAAAACTTCAGCTCTAAAGTTGAAGTTTTGTCTTTGTAATTGTCTTTATAACTTAGGAACTTCAGCTCTAAAGCTGAAGTTTGTAACTGGGAAACTTCAGCTCTAGAGCTGAAGTCTTGTCTTTGTAATTGTCTTTATAACTTGGAAACTTCAGCTCTAAAGCTGAAGTTTGTAACTGGAAAACTTTTGCTCTAGAGCTGAAGTTTTGTCTTTGTAACTGGGGAACTTCAACCCCGTATGCTGAAGTTTTGTCTTTATAACTGGCGAACTTCAGCTTAACTGGTGAACTTCAGCTAAGCGAGGGAAAGGGAGCTGAAGTTATTTAAAAAGTGGGTACAAGTTAAAAGTTTTTAAAAAAGCGGGTATAGGTTAAATGGGGGCGACCAAATAGGGTTGCGCCGCGCAATTTTTACACCTATAACCATTTTAAGACCATTGTTTGAAATATATTTATAATTTATAATGTATTTAAAGATTAGTCAAATCACTCAAACTTCAGGATTAAGAGCCCGTTTGGACATAAGAAATTTTTCTCTCTTTTTTTCAATTTTTTTTTTACTTTTTTTCGAAATCAGAGTTTGTTCATAAAACTTTCAATTTTCACTTGAAGATGCATTTTGAAAATTTTCGAAAATAAGAAAAACTCTAAAAAGCTATTTTTCAAAATTTTTACTCAAATCACTCACAAAACTTTAAAAACAACCCAAAATTATATTCATGTCCAAGCACAACTCTAAATTTCAAATACCCTTTTTACTTGAAAAATTCCTTTACCATGTTTTAGAAGTTTACAATTCTTATGTCCAAACGCCCACTAAGTATCTAAATTTGAGAATTCAGGACTAAGTGTCCTAAATTTCTGAACTACTTATTTAAAATTCAGGACACAAGATTCGAGCTTCTAGATACAATTTTCGAACTTTAGGATATGATTTCCTGAAGTTTGAACTTTGAGGTTTAAACTCTATGACGTCGTGTCGAAGTTTGACCGAATTAATTAATCTCTAAATACATCGTAAACTGTGGATGTATTTTAAATAACATGCCTAAAAGTAGCTACCTAGTGTCATTTCCAGTAAAATTGAGGAGTTTAGCTTCTATGTATGGTCCAATGTGTACAAGCTTTTTAGAAGAATTAACCTAAATAATATCTAATTGGTTAAACTAAAGATAGTCCGCGAATGTATAATGTATGAATAATCATATATAGTCAATTTCTACTATATGTACATTGCTAAAAAGTAAATAATAAATTCGATCGATTATTCACGTAAAGATCCCGTTACATTATAATTTTGTTCGCCATAAACGCTCACTTAATCAATACTCCATTAAGTAACTGGAACAATATGGATAGATTTGCAAAAAATTTACTTTTTTTTTAAATGTAAAATACTTTGAAACAAATTTAGAATGTCAAAACGACTAATATTTGAAAACCGAAAAGCATTGATAATTTATTAGACAAAAAGAACTATCTACAAAAGTTAGAATACCATGAACATGACATGTTTGGATTAACATTAAAATTCTAATTGGATTTGTACTTTGTGCATGTAAAAGTTAGACTTTGACCGTCACTCACGTGCACAACCACATATAGAACAAAGATGATTTGAAAATAAACACTACAAGTTGTAATAAGTTAATCTTAAAATTTTAAATTAAATAATGTCACTATTACTATAAGGATTTAATTAATTAATAGATTGTGAGAATCCCATGAGGATTTGTCATTTACGGAATTAGGGAATAAATCACCATAAATGCAAACAAAAATCAGAATTAAAATAACGCGTTATAATATTTTAAGAAGTTGATTTTGATAAATAAATAAATAAATAAATAAATTCCAGTCAAAGTCTATGAATAGAATAGAATAGAATAGTTCAACATCAACCAACTAGAAAACTTGTTTTTTGCTTTGTTTGTAAATTGAAGTAAAGGGAGCTTTCATTCCTTTTATTTTCTATTTATTTAAGCGAAGGTCTCCTTATTGGTCGAAATATTATTTTCTCATATTTGTTTTAACTTTTTTTTAAATCAAAATTGTAATTTCATACTTTACATTTTTCTAACCTTTATAACCAACGTTGAAATATTTGGGTCAGATATGAGAATTGAACTATTACTTGTTTGATTTTAATAATCAGATTGAGACATCTTAAGTTGTCCAAAGAAGATTATTATTTTTTCTTATCAAAAGCACATAATGTCTAAAATTCTAACAATTTGCTTACAAAAAATTAAAACAACAAGGTTACAGCAAGTGGGAAACATTATTTAATACTAGAACATCATTTTAATGATATTCCTTCTGTAACTAAATAAATGAGTTTTAATTTTTTAAATGACAACTAGCATGTAACTGTCAATTACTATATTAAAGTAAAAAAAAGAAAAACTGCCTTAAAAATTCAAGCATATATAACCTGATTTAATTAGTAATTATCTTCACTGAATTTTTCTATAAAAATTATTTAAAAAAAAAAACTTCTGTTTCATCATAACTAATAATTTTAAGGAATCATCAGCACATAATTGATGTAGGACCATATTGATTAAAGCAACAAGAAAAAGGTTTGACAAATTAATGTTTGCTTAGCTAAGTTAAGTAATGTATGATTATTCTTAAACAATATGCAAACAGAGGCACCTAATACTAATAATTGAAGTCATGTTATCAATCAAATATTAACAGCATCCTTTGGCTCTGTGTGCCATACCAGAAATTTTTTTGTAAATTTTAATATTACTTGTATGTAATTAAAAAAAATTATTTAATTTGGTCTCACTAATTTTTCTTGAGTTTGCAAATGAAGCTCCGACTCATTAAATTTCAACTTTAAAAATGTCAAATTACCAGCATTTAAGAAATCTTGAAGGTTTCTCTTCTTAAAGCCTGAGGACAGGGGCGGAGCCACAACGTTAGTTGCCGGTTCGATCGAATCCAGTAATTTTTGTTCAAATTTTATATTTATATTAAAAAATTCAATAAATATTTAAAACCAGTAACTTAAAAAGATTATAATCTCGAACTCATAAGGTTCAAATCCTAACTTTGCCTTGCCTAAGAACCATATGAATATCATTTTTTTTCCATTAATGAACTCATATTTTATTTTTGATTATATTATTTTATTTTTATCTTTTAATGTACCCACATTGAACGCCACATCTATTCGTTGACAAGGTCAAAGGGGCAATTTTTCTTTTTATTAATTATTTTGACTTGGTAAACGGTGGGAGTTGATTTAAAGTTAAGTCACATAGTTGGGAAGATTTTCATAATAAGTAGTATATGACAATTTTTTATTTTAATTTTTAAGGCACAAAGGAAATAATTTTTAGATGTATTTATTGCATTTCACTCCAGCCATGATCGAAAATTCTCTTGGTTTATTGCAGTTTAGCCAGGAATGGAGTCTACATACACCTAATTATTTACTACTACTATTTATTTACTGTAAATTGTGATAAACAAGTATCTCACTAAGGTCTTATTTGTTTGTACTTAATGGAGGTCTGAATCTTAATTATTCAGATTTCAGATTCCGATTTTTAACGCCTGAACCATGATATGAAATAAGTCGATAAAGCATAAATCCAATTTCAAAAATTCGAAAGCGGTAAATGCGCAATATGTGACTCACCTGAAGATCTTATTCTGCATAGTTATTAAGTGCATTTATTTTTAAAGTCTGAATCTTAATTATTCAAATCTTAATCATTAAGTGTGTTTGTTTTTTTTACTTCACAACCACTTAATGGGTCTGAATAAGTCTATATGATTAAGATCTATAACAGAGACTTAATTTTATTAAGATGCTATCACATATTCATTATAAATTGTCGCCACCGCCTATCATTATCAACTACCACCATGCCGCCGCCGCCGCCGCCACCATACTCAACCACCACCACTACCACTATGCCACCATCATCCTCAATCATCACCACCCACTATCCCCACCACTCCAACTACCATCATTCTCACCCACAATCAACACTCATCCACCTCAACTACCACAACTGACCATCACATCACCATTAACAACCACAGCCGGCACTGCCCATTATTATAACCTACCACTACCCACCCACCACCTTCCTCAGTCACAACTACCAACACCACCAGCAATTATTAACTATCACCAACCACCACCATTATACTCAATCATAATCGCCACCACTACCAATCACTACTAGCTATTAGCATGAACCACCACCATCAACTAAAACTACCACCAACCACCGCCTCTAGTCGGTATTCACCCGTTAGCCATCACCACCAACAACTATCATATTATAAAAAACTATATATTTTATTGATAGAATATTTGATTAGTTATTTCATTTACATTTTATGTTTATTAATTTTCAAATAAGATAAATTTTATACATTCAGATATTAAAGATCAACCAATCTTAATTATTTATATTCAGATCTTAATACACATCTTAATATATTCAAATTCAGATATCTTAATTTTAATACACATCTTAATATTCAGATGTGTATTCAGATTCAGACGTCTTAATTTTTAAAAAAACAAATGAGGTCTAAGAATTTTCTAATTACTGGCATTTAAAATGTTGACAACGAAAAAGAAGGAATTTTAAGCAAAATATATATGACGAAAAATTTATTAAAAAGTTTGTCTTGTTGTCTAAAAAATGCTATTTTTATCACCCTAAAAGTGAAAATAATTTAAGTTGCTCAATTGTATAAAGAATCAAATTCGATATTTCTAAGCTTGTCTCATATGACAGGAGAAATAGCTTGATTTATAACTGGTAATTATAAATTAGCTATCGTTTCAAAAGTAATCAAAATTTCGCTACTCTTTTATGTAAAAATAGAATCTGAACAAAAATACCCTTAAAATACCAAACAACTCCAACATAATATGTTGGAGTTCGAATTTTTTACATATGAAATTCCAGTATATTGTGTTGGAATTTCATAATCTGCTGGAGTAACATAATATACTGAAAGTTTATACGCAGCAACTCCATAATCCAGCATATTATGCTGGAACTTTCCGTGTGTCAAATAAAGTATTTTTGTCAAGATTTTATTTCTGCATAAAATAGTGGCTATTTTTCAATCTATCGGTCAGAAAGTTAGCCAGCACATACTATTTTTACTACATATTATGTACACAACTATTAAAAAGAGCAAACGACTATCCAAGAAAATGCAACATATTATTGATTTCTTAGGCTCTCAGCTTTCCTTAATTATGCTAATTTTTGGCCAAGTACTTCTAACTATATGGATTCAATTAAGGTATTGTATTTAGTTGGTAAATACAACTAAATACATAGGCAATAATAATTTGTGGTTGAAGGTTAGTAAGTGAAAGTCAATTGTTGATTCTATTTGAGGACTGAAGTGGAGTTAAAAAGGAAAAAGATAATAACTCCACTTAGTTAAAAATAGATGTGGATGTAGTGGTAATAAAGAGTAGAGATTTCATGCACAAGGGTGTTGACCTAAAGATAATATTTGAGTTAAAAAAAACATACTAGGTGAATATTTGAGTTTAAAAAAAAAAAAACTAGGTGACCAATTCATACGTATGTCTTAGTGGGCGTTTGGACATAAGAATTGTAAAATTTCGGGAAAAAGTGAATTCTTTGTTCCCAGTGAAAATGGTATTTGAAAATTAGAGTTGTGTTTGACATGAATATAATTTTGAGTTGTTTTTGAATTTTTATGAGTGATCTAAGTGAAAATTTTATAAAAACAGCTTTTTGGAGTTTTTTCGAATTTTTAAAAAAATTCAAAATTAATTTTCAAGTAAAATTAAAATTTTTATGGCCAAACACTGATATAAAAAAAAGATAAATTTTTCAAAAAAAAGTAAAAAAAAAATTCATGGCCAAATGGGCTCTAAAGTATTTGTAGATAGAGTTACTTAGATTATATGCTAGTGAAAGATAATATAAATTGGGTTTGTATGAACCTAAAATTATGGATACGGAACATAAAAATATATGTAAAACAATTATTAAAATTTTAATAAATCATAATTTTTGACCTCATAATTTTAAAACTAATTAATTTACTGGTAAGAATCTAAAGATCGAATCCATGCTCCTTAAAATCAAAATCTGTCTTTAATACAAGACATATCAAGAAAATATTAAAGAAAATGCAAATTAATCCGAACATAAAATAATTCTAGAAATATAGAGTAGAAAATTTAGGCTTTTGAAAAAGCCAAAGCAACAAGTTTGATTATTAGGCATTTGACCCTATGCATTAGCTGCAACGTTGCGCAACAGTTTACCTTTAAATTTTGTGCATTTTGATGTTGAGGTTTTAAGAAGCAAGAAAAACTAATTTAATAATCATAACAAAAACGACTTTTATATGACATCATCTAAAACATCATATTCATATAAATACACATATAGTTTTCAACGTGTAAAAGGTTGTCGCTTTCACTGTTGGGGCACACTAGAAATTGGATTTATCTGACCCCACTTTCCGTGTTCACCCTTTCGGTCTGAACTTCCCAGGTTTACATAAATTTTTTTTTTTTTTTTTGTGGTTTTTGTATTTTAAAGATTGGTTCTTGCATTTGATCGTGCCACTGCCATAATAATAAGGTAAAAGAAGAAAAAAAAAGGAAAAAGTTCCTTTTTTTTTTTTTTGGTTTATCTAATTGTTCTATTCACAATTGGATTTACTTCTTTGGTTCTTGCTAATTTGGGTTTTTGGTTTGAAAGATTGAATTTTTATCTGTCAATTCACATTTTTGTTCTATCTTTTCTTGATTTGGGTATTTGAGTTTTTGTAATATTCTATGAGGTGATCTTGGTATTTATTGATTCTGCATTTGGTGATCTGGGTATTTTTCCTTTTTGGCTATAAGGGTTGTAAGTAATCTCAGTTTCTTGATTTGGTGAGTTTGTTCAAAATTGGGATTTTGATTCTGATAATAATTTGCTAATGTATCTTGAGCCGAGGGTCTTCTGAAAACGGCCTATATACCTCCGCAAGGTATAAGCATACACACTACCCACCCCAGACCCCACAAGACCCCACACTGGGTATGTTGTTGTTGTATAAGAATTTGCTAATGTGTGTATCTGATGAATTAGATAAAGGTGAATATGAATTGTGATTGAATTTCTTTAAAGATTGAGTTTTTTTGTTGTTTTTTGGTAGCCTACAAGTTTAATGAGTTGAATTTCGTGAAAGTTTGAATCTTTTGTTGTTTTTTTATCTGAAATTCCTAGGTGTTTTGCTTGGAAGTGGAGTGGATTGCTTTATCTCACTTGGGAGTGAATAGGTTTACAAATTTGTATCTTCTTGGATACCAATTTTAACATAGGAAAGACCAATTTATTGCATATTTGGATACCTTTTTTGGGAAAAATCAGTTAGAGCAAGTCTGAACTTTGAGTAGAATTCTTGGAATAGTGGTAATTTTTATTGATGTTTAGAGAGTTTGATAGTATCTAAGAGATGGTGTAAATTTAGCTAGTTTTGGTGGTGGTGGGATGTCAATTGTTTCTCCACCTCCAACTTCTGCACCATTTCCTGTTCCGCCAATTGTCTTAACTCCACCTCCTCAACTTTCTTCTCCGGCCCCTGCATCTCAGCCTAATGCAACAGCACCACCCGTGTCTTCGATTCCTCCAGCCTTACCTCCTCAATCTGCTCCTCCGACAAATGCAACGTCTCCTTCCCCGGCCTCACCACCTCTACCACAATCCCCTCCTAACGTGACATCGCCTCCTCCGATGGCTTCTCCACCAACAGCTTCCGCTCCTCCAACAAATGATACAACTCCGACTTTTAGTCCTCCCCCTTTACCTTCCTCGCCTCCACCTAAACCTTCTCCACCGCCTGCTAGTTCACCGCCACCTCAATCTTCTCCTCCGCCTACTAGTTCACCACCACCGGTGTCTCCTCCGCCTTCTAGTTCTCCTCCTCCTCCATCCAGCCCACCAGTTAGTTCATCACCACCTCCGAAAGTTGAACCTCCACCTACCTCACCTCCTCCAGAACCAACTCCTCCGACAAATTCACCTCCACCGCCTCCAAAAGCTGATCCTCCTCCACCTATTTCACCTCCACCACAACCAACCACTCCTCCAAGTTCATCTCCACCACCACCAAAAGTTGATCCGCCACCTCCACAGAATCCGGATCCTACTCCACCACCACAATCTCCTGAACCTCCGGAAGGTTCATCCCCTCCGCCACCTTCGCCCGTGAATCCACCTCCATCACCAGTTTCTCCACCACCACAAGGTTCACCTCCTGCCCCAGCCTCTGACCCTCCTAAAAATTCACCCCCTTCACCACCTCCACCTGCGAATTCACCTCCATCGCCAACATTTACGCCACCGCGAAGTTCACCTCCTACACCGTCCTTGGAACCTCCTAAAAATCTACCTCCTTCACCACCAGTTCCCTCAGATGGCACCACTACCAATAGGTCAAGTAATAATGCAGCGGATAGCTCAAACAGTCCGAGTAGTAGCGGCATAGGGACTGGAGGTACAGTTGCCATTGGCGTCGTTCTTGCTGTTTTATTGCTTAGTATTATTGGAGCAGTGGGTTGGTGCATGTGGAAGCGAAAGAAAAAGGCTTTTCGCCTCAATGGCGGGAATGTCATGCCAACCTCTGTGGGCTCCACCCCACAATCTGGTAATTTTTCACTAGCTAGTATATCATTCATTAGCACGTCAATAAATGTTTCAGATGCTCTCAAGCAACATCAATGTAATATTTGTGGTTCAAAAATATAAATTGCAATCTGAGAAGAGTGCAAATCATGTACAGAGTCTGTCTTATTGAAGATACAAGAATCAGCACCTGGGACTGGAAACAGAACTGGATCCAATTTCCTAATCTCTCCTGCAGGATCTGGTGGATTGGGAAATTCAAAGATATGGTTTACCTATGAAGAACTAGTTAAGGCTACTAATGACTTCTCGGCTGAGAATTTGTTGGGGGCGGGCGGATTTGGTTCTGTATACAAAGGATATCTAGAAGATGGGAGGGACGTAGCAGTAAAGCAACTAGATATTGGTGGGCGCCAGGGAGACCGGGAGTTCAGAGCTGAAGTTGAAATCATCAGTAGAGTACACCATCGCCATTTGGTTTCCCTTGTAGGTTATTGCATTTCTGAGAGTAGAAGGCTCCTTGTTTATGACTATGTCCCAAATAACACCCTTTACTTTCATCTTCATGGTAAATACAAATCTTTTATTTTTCTTTCAAAACTCACTTTTGACATTTGGTCACTAAAACTACATGTGGATACATGAAATTTACAGCGGCTGGAAGGCCTGTTATGGATTGGACAACACGTGTTAAGATTGCTGTTGGTGCAGCTCGTGGAATAGCTTATCTGCATGAAGATTGTAACTTTCTTTCTCTTCCTTTATTCTTATAGTTATGGTTGATTATATTCTCTTTGTTTATTCTATTGGTCTGATCTGTAATACACAACCCTTTTGTTCTTGTTGCCTGTAATATTTACGCGGTGCACTTATTCTATTTATCATTCTTTAACCTTTTTTTTTGCATTCTTTAACTATGGATTTCATTATTATCACACTTCTTTTGTGTTGTTCATTTCTCTTGGTGATTACAGGCAATCCTCGAATTATCCACAGAGACATTAAATCATCAAACATTCTTTTGGATAGTAACTTCGAGGCTCGGGTATGTCAACATCCTCAAACTCCATTATTCACATTCTTTCACTCGCAAACTGCCTTACAATTCTTTTTTTTTTCCACAGGTGTCTGATTTTGGTTTAGCAAAATTAGCTCAGGATGCAAACACTCATGTTACAACACGTGTTGTTGGAACATTTGGGTATGTTCCTGCACCAAAATTAACACTAATTGGAAAATAGGAAATAATGCACGACATTCCTTCTTTCTATTTGTCTATTCTAATTCCTTGGATCCTTTCAGCTACATGGCTCCTGAATATGCATCAAGCGGCAAGCTGACTGAAAAATCTGACGTATATTCTTTTGGGGTTGTGCTCCTGGAGCTAATTGCTGGACGGAAACCTGTTGATACATCTCAGCCTTTAGGGGAGGAGAGTCTAGTTGAGTGGGTAAGTTTGTAGCCAGACCAGTCTCTTTTTTCTCTTAGTCCAAAGTCGCATGAGGTCTCTTTCATCAGCCTCTCTCCATGTTATGTGAGAATTATGTCTTGATTTTTTGTCATAGTTACAAGTTAACATATCTGCATGAGCAGAGTACAAGTACTGTTTTTGTTCATTTCACTAGGATAACCTCTACATTTCATATTAAAACGGATATGCTGATTCATCCTATCATTTTCCACACTGTACGAAAACTTGGTGGATGATGTTTGAAGAAACCACCATTGGTACGACACTGCTTATATGCAGAAATCGTCTAGTCGCACCTCTTCGAAAATATTTTCTCTTTTAGGTTTCTTTGTTCTAGCACATCAGCCAGCCAATGTTCTGAGTAGCATGAGGTTTCTCTGCTATAAGTTCTTTTAAAAGAAATTCAGACCTCTATCCTGGAAAACTTAGGGTGGAGAAACTATCAAAATATTTGCCTCTGGAAAGAGTGGGTGTGTGTGTCCTCTTAAACTTTAGGGAATAGAGTGTTGGAACAGAACTTGTTTATCGTTAGAACTACCGTATAGTTGCCTACTTAAACTTAAAGCAAATTGCTGAGAAGCTTAATTATTAAAAAATGACCAAATACAAATTGCTGAAAGTGCTGCTCTTCTTATTCATGAAAAATGGTACTTTTTAATATCCTTTAGTGATATATAGAAGGCAAGAAAAGGGTGGAGACAGATCTGATGTTATAAGATATTAAGGTGCTCTGACTCTTTTCCAACTTATTTGCAGCTTACTTGACTGAGTGGGTGAGCTGAGATCTTAAGTCAGTTGGTTGTGTACTAATTACACAGATTTGGTGCTTCATTTTTGGAGTGTTTTGGTATTGTAAGGGTACATTTGAGTCCATATAATTTTCCGTTTCTTATACCTGGCATGTTATCTAGAACTTTTTAATACGGCCGTGCCCAAACCAGCTTGCACACACCTAGACTATTCCATTATTACCTGCATTAAAACTGTTACAATTATTAAAATCTGTTTAATTATGTGTTATTCTAAAATACTTAGAATTGGTGAACTTCAAAACTTTGAATGTTTAAACTTTATACTTAAGCATAAGAGGTTAGCAAACTTTTGCTTAATTCGTGCTTTGAGTTATGTTTTCCGATCAGTTCGGTGTTGATGACATTGAAGAAATGCATAGTCTGTATATCTTCTTGGTCGTAATAAATATCGCGACATCAAAAGCATGTCTTTCAGTGATATCTTGGAAAAATATTTGATAAGCATGTTCTGAGTTAATTAATATTTTGAATTGCGCGTTATGATTAACAGCTGTTTTTTGCTGTTTTTCATACTGGAACAGGATTGCAATTTTCTCTCTTTAGTCTTGTTTGGCTGCTTAAATTTCATTTCATGTATATTACTCTGAGCAGAAGGCTTCCACAAAAAATGACACTTATTTCCATTTGGTTTCTTTTTTAGTCAGTAGCCTAATTTACAGCTGTATTTCCTAACAAAGTATGGCACTCATTCTTCTCTTTAGGAAGTTTCTGAAAAGACTTAATTCTTTCGGTTAGAACTGAATTCTGGTACTAATCACCAGACCTAACTTCTAATCAGCCTAATATTGTTTTTGCAGTCGTATCAATTTAAAACTATGTGAGTGATGCTGCAATTTGATCTTCTTTTCTTTTCCAGGCTCGGCCTTTTCTTAATCATGCACTCGAGAAAGGGGAATTTGATCAGTTGGCAGATCCACGCCTCGAGAGGAATTATGTTGCCACCGAGATGTTTCAACTGATTGAAGCAGCTGCAGCTTGTGTGCGCCACTCTGCTGCAAAGAGACCAGGAATGGGACAGGTAACCAATTCTTTATTTCACTAAACTCCTACACCTGAAACACCGTAAGACTTGTCATGAAGAGAAATTTACATTCCAATCGTTCTCATTCCTTGCAGATCGTCAGAGCTTTTGATAGTTTGTCTATTTCTGATCTGTCAAATGGGATGAAAGTTGGTGAAAGTACGATATATAACACTGCAGAACAATCTGCAGAAATAAGATTGTTTCGAAGGATGGCATTTGGTAGTCCAGATTTTAGTTCCGATTTTTTTAGTCAAGGTACACACCATAGTGGAGAATCGGCGGAAGATAGGGTATAGTTACTATAGCACACAACCAAAAGGCCTTGCTAAAGCAAGTGTATGTATCTGTTTATAGATCAAAGGCGCCTACGTTGAGACGTATACGATTGCTCCTTCGAGGTTGCTTAGTCGTTGGTTAGGTTTTGTAAGTAGATTTCTTTTTTTTGCTGGCTTACATTTAAGCCCTGCTATGTTGGTAGCAATTTTTCCTGTAAGTAACTGGAAATTTTTTGTCTTCTCCAATATTTGTTCTTTCAAAAGGTTTATTCAATTTGTTTGTTCTTCTCAAAATGGTGGAAATGTTAATTTTGATGAAACTTACATGTCGTGAGATTAAAAGCTTTACCACTCCCTTCCCCGCTTTCCGCGATTAAAAAAACGGAAAAATAGAGAAGCAGGGAAAAAACGGAAAGAGTATCTGGGCGCGCACGTTGCAAGTGTATTAATGAACATAATTTTAAAAAAAATTAATTAATATAGTTAAAGAATGTTTGTGTTATAAATTAAAAGCTAAAGGAAAAATTCAAGTTCCTGAAAATGATAAATTTTAATCTTACTTAGCTAACAAAGAAATCATACCCAAAAGAAATCCTCGAAAACACATGTAACGAAGTTAATCCATCGTTGATCCTCTTATGTACATGTTCCATGTGTATGTTGGCTCGAAAGTCGACAAAATTTCTATACATGTTCGATAATACAAAAAGATAAAAGAAGAAAATATATACATGCACAAAATTACAATCTTGACGTACAAATCTCTACAAATACGAAGCAAAAAGTTATGAGTTGTGCAATGATAAAAATAATGAGTTAAAAAAAATAGAGAGAAACATGCACGGTGCTATAGTTCTTTTGCAAGAGCCCCAATCGTGATATAAAAACATATAATGTACTACCCCGACCATCCTTCTTATCTTCCTCTATTTTAGACGTATTTATGACACAAATTTTGACCATTTGTAAAATTGTTATTTCTTTACTGTACACAGTAATACAAATATAATATATATATATTCCTCTACAAAATGCCTTCATCCAGTATTTTGGAATAAATTCCACCTCTAATTTTTTTTCCTGTGTTATTGGCTAGTAGCTGTCAAATAAAAAGCATGAATGGATCTTGACATATTTTATATATAACGAAAATGAACATGTATAATTTCATCTTTGTACAAAAAATATTTATCTTCTTAAATACCTTGAAGGTAGACTGCTTGTAAAACCTTATTGGTTTGCTTAAACCTTTCCATGCTTTCATACTTATAATATAGTATGATATCTATTTATATTTATATATTATCATAAAAGCACGGATGTTCCACGCTAAATGTTGAACGACCAAAATATCCTTAAAAGACTTCTATACCCTTTAGAAGATACATTATTTGTCAAAAAAAAAAAGACAATTACCAGTTAGGACACTATTCCTAAGATGAATTTGAACGGAAATCTAATATTAATGAGTTGGTTTCCGAAATAATATATACTCTTCTTTTTTTAAAGAATTGATTATTAAGTTTCTTATTGTGTGTACATTCAACAATGTAAGCAATTGAAAATTTATTATTTTCGTTACGTATTCCTCGTGCAACGCACGAACATAGAGAATAGTACTATATTAAAAGCATGAAAGCCTTTGACGAAATATTATTCCCCCTTTTTACCCTTTGAAATAGAGTTCATATTAGACAAAATAGTCATTTAACTATTTCTCCTAATATTTAGGAATAGTCATCTTATTTTTTTTCTAATAGTTAAGACTTAGAAATTAATTAAATTTTGTATTAACATAACAATTTTAACCGATTAATTCTATATATTTTAGGTGAAGTTTCGAGCCTTTCAATTTTCAGGACTCTTCAAATTACTACAAAATTAGAAACTAATGTTAGTGTTTCAACTCACGGATAATTTACTTATTCAATAAAAGGTCCATTTGTTTGTATGTATATTCTGAAGAAAGTCGTGAGAATGATAATGGAATTTATATTTTTTGTTTGAATTTTAGGTGAAAGTTTATGGTTTCGCGTGGATTTATGATTTCTTTTATTCGGTGCATCGTGTAAATCTCCTTATTTTTCATCCTTTTTCTTCTGTTTGAATCTTTTTTGTTCAATCTTTGTGATCAGTGTGTTGTTACTAAAATAAATTAAATTTGCAAAATAGAAAATACTTTTTGGATAAAATAATTTCTTTTTAAAAAATTTCCAATGCTTCTTCCTTCTCTTCAGACCTTTTTTGCTCAAAGGAAAAAATTGTCATCTTCCTATGGCAGGAATTTCTATTAATCTATTTAAAGGTCACAACAATAATAATAATTATGAAAGTTCTAATTTAGCATCTGTAAGGACATTAGAATTCAATGTGATTTAAACTTGAAAGATAGAATTTTTACATTGAATAAAATTATCATTTAATTGCAAAAATAAAATTAAAAACTATTGATGAGAAACTTAGAGATGAAGTTTTTCATAATATAAAACATGAGATTTACAAAATAAAAAAATAAAAGGACGAATTACCCCCCACCCCCAAACATTATCAAATAAATATCATTTTTATAAATGATCACATTTATGTTTTTAAATTTTTTCTGCATTTTTTTAATACCACTATATCATGTGCTCAGTGGCGAATTCTATAAGGTCAACTACCAAGTTTTTACATCATGAAAATAATTAAAAATAATAAAATTGTTATAAAACAATAAAAGAAAAAGAAGAGTATTGCAGAGAAAGTAGAGGGAGAGAATTCTTATTGAGATGATTTATAATGGGGTAAGACGCCTTTATTTATAGGAGAAAAATGACTTAGCCACAAAGTAAAACTCGCTAAAAGATAGACCTTCATTCCAATTACAACTCTATTTATAACATTCCCCCTTGAATGTCTAGTAATGTGCCTCGTTAAAACCTTAAGTAAAATAAAATACAATGAAAAAAAAAATCTAGTAAAGGAAAAAAGGGTACACATGTTTAATAGTACGCCTTTTGGTTGCCTCGTTAAAAACCTTGCAAGGAAAACCCAGTAAGATAAAACCTTGTAAGCAAAAAAGAGTGCAACGCGTATTAACTCCCCCCAGTGACATCGTCAATTCACGTCCTTAGCCTTCGCATCCCGATCTTATCTACTAGCTTCTTGAAGGTTGACATCAGTAGAGATTTGGTGAGCAAATCAGCCATATTATCACTTGAATGAATATGTTGCACCTTGAAATCATCATTCTTGTATATATATATATATATATATATATATATAACGTCTTCATATAATGTCGTGAAATAACCTTTTGATATCTCCATAGAAGGAAAAATTCTCGCTATCACATTATCATGCTTATAGTTATAGCAAGATACATATGTGCACAAATTGCACGTAGGATGTGGTACTTCAAAACCAAGAATTGTATATTCTTTAAGCGATTAAAATCATCGAGGAATTGTCATATAAGTTAAGTCATATAATAAGTCATTTAAACAGACTTTAGATGCATATCAAGTTTTCATGTCATGCTAGACATCTAACATAGATAAAAGTGATTGCACTTGTCATTGACTTTATACTTTCAAGTTGTTGAACTACATGTCCTTCATATAAAACTAATTCTATTTGAATTGTGTCTCCTCTATTTGGCCAATATTTTTCTGTCTATATTCAGTAGACTTAAGATCCCCATCTACACTTAGCGCTATCATAGATGTCGTCGACGAACATTTTATATCGATTCCAACATTTATTCATAAAGACATAACATACAGATCTCTTCATTCATATTTTCAGGTACCTGAACCTCTCTTGAGATTTTATGAAATATTTTGTCATGTGATCTTCTAGATCACTTCCACTTTATCATGATCATTTTGATCATTTGCTCATCTCGTTTATCAAGAATTTTATTTGAAATCAATTTGTCTATATGCTTTAAGCATACCATAGACTTTGTCCATCTAGGACTTATTCTAATAGGAGCATTGTAGTGAGAATATAGCTACTTTCTTTGGGTCAGCAAATGTGTCTGACATGCTTTGCAATAAATTGCAGATGAATTATCTTTTATGAACTTCAAGTTCATATTATCTTATTCGAGGATCTAGATGTACAAATGATAATTCTTTCCACGTAACTTTTTCTCAATTGTTTATCTTGTCTCCCCCTCATGTTAGAAAAACTAACTTGCTTCCTCAACTTTGGAAACGCTCCTTTGTGCGTTATGGTGTTAATCGAAATATATACCACACATTAATAATTTTAAGATGGAATTATTTGGTTCTTGGCCCCAAACCACTTGTGAGGGGAGAATTTAATATACTTTCGTATTTAACCTATATCAAACTGATACAGATAACTTTGTTCTCATAAGCAACAATTTAGTTATTAAGTGGAGGCACTCAATAAATTATTTTGCTAAATCAACTGTGATATAAACCAACTGTCACGACTCGAAATCCCACCTTCAGGTCGTGATGGCGTCTAACATTGAACTCGCCAGACAAGCAAACGTTACTAGTAAAACCGATTTATTCCTTTACTGTTTAGCATTTTTAAAAGAGACATATAAGAACAACTAGATATGAGAAAGCGGAAGGTAAGAAATTCAACATCTTAAATAATAATTCGTACAAAAATTTCCTTAAACATCCCCCAAGACTGGTGTCACAAATTCACGAACAGTCTGATTTTTACTAAAAACAAAGTCTGAACAAAATAATACAACTGTCTCGGAAGTACAAGAGAATGCAGAAATAAAGATGAATGAGATAGGAGGTGACGCCAAGGCCTGCGGACGCCTGCAGGGCTACCTCAGTGTCGCATGTGGACTAAAGGACACTCCCTCGATCACTGTCCAGCGGGTCCGATACCGTAATCTGCACAACATAAAGAAGTGCAGGTGTAGCATCAAAACAACCGACCCCATGTACTGAGTAAGTGCCGAGCCTAACCTCGGCGAAGTAGTGATGAGGCTAGGACACGACAAATAATAACCACCTGTGCAATTCAATAATAACGGCAGGAATTAAACAGTTAAGTACAAAATACGGGAAGAACATGCCAGGGTACAAAGGGGAAAAACACTTATTGAGTAACAGAACATGACAACCGTCTAGTATCAGAATAACAACGGGGAATAAACAAGTTCACGACACCACCCTTCGTGCTTTACTCTCATTCTCACCACAACAAGTGCACGACATCACCCTTCGTGCTTTACTCTCATTCTCACCAAAATCAGTGCACGACATCACCTTTCGTTCTTTACTCTCATTCTCACCAAAACAAGTGCACGGCATCACCCGTCGTGCTTTACTCTCATTCTCACCAAAACAAGTGCATGCCATCACACTTCGTGCTTTTACCTCACAATATCATGGTACTACATTATCCTTCGTGCATTATCTCTCATATTATGGCACGACATCACCCTTCATGCTTTTAATATAAATCATGGAACGGCATCACCCTTCGTGCTTTTAATATAAATCATGGCACGGCTTCACCCTTCGTGCTTTACACTCTTCCTTACCCAACAATAATCAGAACAACAATTTGGCAAGGAAGAACCACAATACAAAACAATATTTTACAATTTCCCGGCAAGGGAACAATAACAGAAATACCACCGTCCCGGCAAGGAAACAATAACAAAAATATCACCGTCCCGGCAAGGGATCCAGCTATAACCAATCTCACTGAACGTACAACATAACCGAAACAATCCTCAACCGAACAACTAATCAACAGTATTCCCCACCAAGTATTTTCCAACAATTGAATAATCTCCAAAATAGAAGCTACTTCATAACACAATGGAT
>ML302332.1:0-10652 GCA_005239505.1 Nicotiana paniculata | reverse complement strand
CCGAATTATGTTGATTGGAAACGGAACTTAGATATTGTCCTAATTGCTGAAGAGTACAAATTTATACTCGATGAGGTATGTCCAGAAAACCTGGAGATGACGCCACAGACCAGAAATGGATCAAGGCTGATGAGATGGCGCGGTGTTACATTCTGGCATCCATGTCGAATGTTCTGCAACATCAGCATCAGTCGATGGAGTCTGCTTATGACATTCTGGAAAATCTCAAAGAAATGTTTGGAGATCAGAATCGTGCCACTAAGCAGATTGCCATGAAAGCTCTTCTGAACACCAAAATGGTTAAAGGTTCATCGGTTAGGTACCATGTTCTGAAGATGATGAGTCTTCTGAATGAACTGGAGGTCCTTAGAGCCAACATTGATAAGGACATGCAGGTTGAAATGATCCTGCAGACTTTGCCTGACAATTTTCAGCAGTTTCGCCTGAATTATAATATGAACAAAATGGATTTGTCCCTTGCGAAATTGCTGAATGAGCTGCAGCCGGTAGAGACTATTATCAAGTCACAAGCTCCTCCTGTGGCGTTGAATTTTGAGGCAGGTTCTTCTTCTAAGCCGAGAGGCAGGCAGAAAAAGAAAAAGGCTCAAAAACCCCGTGTTGATGGCGCAATTGCTGGTGTGAAAAAGGCTAAGGGCAAGTGTTATCACTGCAAGCAGCCCGGGCATCATAAGAAGCAGTGTCTAACTTATCAAGCTGAAAAATAAACCAGGTGATTTACGTAATTTACATCTGCTTGTCGTTGAAACGTTTTTAGCGGTTGTTTCTACCATGTCATGGTGTGTAGATTCGGGAGCCACTAATCATATCTGCACTTATTTGCAAGGGTTTCAGGTAACGCGACAGCAAAGTAGAGGAGAAATCAACGTTTATCAAGCAGACGGTTCGACAGCCCCAACTTTAGCATTAGGAAATATTAGTATTTCGTTTGGTAGTGGTAGAGTTTTAGCTTTAAAAGACACATTATATGTACCTTTCGTTAGAAGGAATTTAATTTCGATTTCTAGCGCTATGAGAGATGGTTATGATTTTAATTTTCATGACATTGATAAATGTGTTATTACTCATAATAAACGTTATCTCTCTTCGGCTACATTGATTAATGGTATTTTTGTTGTTGACTTTATTCCTAAACCGTTAAACACTAAAGAGCTGAATTATGTTGATTTACCAAATAAGAGAAAACATTCTCCTGAATTGAGTGAAACATATTTATGGCACTTGCGTTTGGGTCATATAAATCTAAACATAATTTCAAGGTTGGTCAAAGATGGACCTTTAAGATCATTGAAAGTGGAGGCACTACCAACAAGCGAATCTTGTTTAGAAGGAAAATTGACAAAACGAAATTTCCCCTCAAAAGGAAATCGAGCAAGTGATAAATTAGAATTAATTCATTCTGATTTGTGTGGTCCAATGAACGTCCAGGAAAGAGGTGGTTTTGAGTATTTTGTGACTTTCACAGATGATTACTCAAAATATGGATATGTTTATTTGTTTGCGACGAAAGTCTGAATGCTTTGAAAAGTTCAAGGAATTTAAGGCTGAGACTAAAAAACGACATAATAAGCATATCAAGACACTGCGATCTGATCGTGGTGGGGAGTACCTCTCTACGGAATTCATTGGTTATTTATCATAATGTGGGATTACATCTCAATTGTCTGCACCTGGAACACCACAACAAAATGGTGTAGCTGAAATGAGAAATAGGACTCTTATGGAAATAGTTAGATCAATGATGAGTTATTCCAGTTTGCCAGCGTCCTTTTAGGGACATGCCTTAGAAACAACAAATTACGTTTTGAATTTAGTTCCTTCAAAGTCAGTACCTTTGACCCCTACGGAATTGTGGACTGGGCGCAAGCCTAGTCTGCAACATATTCGAGTTTGGGGTTGTCCAGCACATGTGCTAAAAAGGAAAACGTATAAATTGGAGGCTAGAACGGATGTATGCGTGTTTGTAGGTTATCCAAAAGGGACGAAAGGTGATTTATTCTATTGTCCTCAAGAAAAGAAGGTAATTGTTAGCACAAATGCCAAGTTTCTTGAACTGGACTATTTGATAAATCACGTTCCTAGAAGTAAAATCGTTTTACAGGAACTTAGCAAAGGAATGAAAACTCAGTCATCTGATAAACAAAACGGCCAAATGAAAACCCCTGAAGTCGATCTTGACATACCATTGCATTTTAGTAGTGGGAGAAATGTCAATAGACTTAATGTCCCGTAAGAACAAGTTCCCGAAGTCATACTACCACATAGTGGGAGTTATGTTGAGCAAATTGCACAACAGGAAGAAGTCGTTGATATCCCTGTGGATATCATGGAGACTCGGGTTCCTGATGTGATTGTGGTTCAACCACAGAATCAAAATGATGTAGTTGCAAGTGATGTAGTGCGTAGTCGTAGTGGGAGAGTAATAAGACAACTAGTTCGTTATACGCTCTTGGGAGAATCATATGATAGGATCCCTGAGGAGCATACTTCCGAACCTGTAAATTACGACCAAGCACTACATGATAAAGATGCCGATAAGTGGGTTGCTGCTATGAAATCAGAGATGAGGTCTATGTCTCTAATCAAGTCTGGGATCTTGTAGAACCACCTGATGGGTTTAAACCCATTGGATGCAAGTGGATATATAAGAAAAAGAGAGGTGTAGACGGAAAAGTACAAACTTTTAAAGCAAGGCTTGTAGCGAAAGGGTTCACTCAGAAAGAAGGGATCGATTATGAGGAAATCTTCTCGCCGGTAGCCATGCTTAAGTCTATAAGGATTCTCTTATCCATTGATGCTCATTATGATTATGAGATTTGACAAATGGATGTCAAGACAACCTTTCTTAATGGAAGTCTTGATGAGAGCATCTATATGATGCAACCAGACGGTTTCGTGGAAAGTGGCAAAGAACACATGTTGTGTAAGCTTAAAAGGTCCATTTATGGATTGAAACAAGCATCTAGGGCATGGAACACTTGTTTTGACAAGGCGATAAAAATATTTGGTTTTGATCAGTGTCTCAATGAGTTTTGTGTATACAAAAAGTGGGATGAGGACAAAGTGGCGTTTTTGATCTTATATGTAGATGACATATTGCTCATAGGAAATAATGCGGGCATGTTGAATTCAGTTAAACACTGGTTGTTCACACACTTTGATATGAAAGATTTGGGAGAAGCGGCTCATATCCTTGAGATCAAGCTCTTGCGAGATGGCAAGAAAGAATATTAGGCTTATCCTAGGCTCTTTATATTGATACAATAGTCTCCAGGTTTAGCATGCATGATTCCAAGAAAGGATTTCTTCCTTTCAGACATGGAATTTCTCTATCTAAAGATCAGTCTCCTAAGACTAATGAATAGATAGAAAAGATGAAGTCGGTCCCCTATGCATCAGCTGTGGGGAGTCTCATGTATGCTATGTTATGCACTAGGCCTGATATCTACTTTGCCGTTGGAGTTGTTAGCAGATTTCAGTCTAATCCTGGGAAAGAGCATTGGATGGCGGTTAAGCATATAATCAAGTACCTGAAAAGGACTAGGGATTACATACTAATCTACCATTCAGATGACCTTGTGCCCATTGGGTATACTGATTCAGATTTCCAATCAGACAGAGATTCTAGAAAGTCTATCTCATGTAATGTGTTTACTCTTGGAGGTGGAGCCATAAGTTGGAGGAGTATCAAGAAAACTTGTGTTGCTGATTCCACCATGGAAGCCGAATATATGGCAGCCTCTGAGGCAGCCAAAAAGGCGGTTTGGCTCGGAAATTTCCTGAGAGAGTTGGGTGTGGTTCCCTCGATTCAAGCACCAATTACACTTTATTGTGATAATAGTGGTGCGGTTGCAAATTCGAAGGAGCCACGAAGCCATAAAAGGGCAAAGCACATTGAGCGTAAATATCATTTAATTCGTAATGTAGTGCAGAAAGGGGATGTAGTGGTCACCAAGATTGCGTCAGAGGACAACTTGGCGGATCCGTTTAATAAGAGCTTACCACAGAAGACTTTTGATAAGCATGTATAAGGAATGGGTGTCAAAATTGTAGACGCATGGTTATAAGTCCTATAAGCCATCCGTATTGTCATAGTATCTTTATGGAATAATTATTTATTTACTTGTTTAAATTTAATAAAGTTTCATTTTAAACAAATCACGTATTAGTTTGTGTGCCCATTGCTTACATAGTAGATGATTTAGTGTATAGAGTCTAACTTATACACGGAAGATTAAATCATCGGTTCTTGTAAGTCATAAAGTTAATGTTCACAATCTAATGAACAATCTAATGATGGAATTGGACAAACCATCGGAATGGTTGTAGTACAAGATTAAATGTAATTTATCTTGATTATGGAATGATCTAATTCCAACTTCTTGTGCTAGTACATTTTATATGTATTGAACGGATCAAGTAGAGATAAGTATTTTATACTGACTTTATAAAATAATTTCTCTAGTCCATTTAATGTACTTATACTCTTAATCTTGATATAATTATTATTAGTTGTGTATGTCACTTGTTATTTTGATTTATTAAAAGGCGATATTCTTTCGTGAGTCAATAAGCCTGATAAATTGGATAATAATGATATACATTGGCGAAGTAATAATTAGTTGAGAGAATCCATGTCTCAGTTTTGAGATTGATGATACTCATTTATGAAAGCTTATAAGTTTTCATGTGTAAACTCGGCAGGTGAATTTTGTATCTGACACATGAAATAAGTTAAGTGTAAGTCTAAAGGAAGTGATCGATAAATTAAATAGTCAGTAATTTAATTTGATTGATTAGTATCTGAATCTTAACATGAGGAGGTAAATAAGGTTTTATGGAAGAATTTTGAAATTGAACTAAGGAGTACAATTACGAATTTTTAGTGGAATAATTCATAATTTATTATGATGGAAATTAATTTCATAATTTCGAAAATAATATCATAATAGGAAGCCTTGTTAATTAAATTATGTGGTCCCTACTGTGCCTAAATATAAGGAAATAAAGGAAACCTTTTCTTAGTGGAAGAAGAAAACCTAACAGGTTATGGAAAATGTTTTTTGACCTAAAAACGCAGCTATATATATATATATATCATATATGGCTGGACGTTTTTGACACAAAAAAAAAAAAAAAACAACCCACGGTTGCTGTTAGAATTTTGCCCACCCAAAATTTACTGTTTTCGGATATTGTTTGGGTAAGACAGTAGAAGATTGTGGAAGACTGCTGAGGCGTTACAACACTGGAACTGAAGAACGATATAGAATTACTGTGTTCACGCTTCAAGAGGTAATTTGAGTAATCTCTATATGTGCTAATTATTTAAATTACACGTGAATATGATGTTGTATTTGCTTCCGTTGTGAAATATATTCCATCAAAAATATGGTTCAAATGTTTAATACACTTTTTTTCGTGGTATTATGTTGTAATTCACCCCCAGAAACTTCAGTAAATCATTTTTATTTCCAATAAACATAATAACTTATGAGTAGCAAGAGTTCGAAAACAAACCAGAACACTGACGAGTGGACATACGAGCTGAATAGTTCCATGTTAACATTGACTTTATTAAAGGCTTGAACAAACCTTGACTGATACAGTAAAAATGTATAGACGCATGTAACTCAATTGGTTAGTGTTCGTGCCGATAACGTATTAAGAATTATAGTTCAAAGTAATAATATGAAGTTACAAAGTAATATTCGAGTCGGTTTAATGTTTGCGGCGGGTTAGTTCGAAAAATGGGTAAATATGGGTGGGTCCTTCTAATAGTTTAAATATTTTAATTTTAACTAGTAAAAAATTGTCACGTAAATTTAAATAATTATTATTTTTAATTCATTATTGACCTAAAACATCAAAAGTCTGAGTGAACAAAAAAGGTAGATGACGAGTTATTTTTAACAGATGAATGAACGGTATTCTTAAATTTTTTCAATAGTTTAGGGTATTTTTAACCTTTTTTCATTTGCTCATTAATGTGTGGAGCACAAAAAGTTAATACTACTCCTATTATTGAAGACCCCAAAATCCGCTGATTTAGGATTGGTTAGCAAGCGCGATCGAGCACCGATTCGACCCTGTCTGAAACTATGGCGGCGCCGTCTGCATGTGTATCTGTGGTGGAGGGTGAAAAATGGATAAAGTCGGACTCTTGATCGGAAATCGAGTCGCCTTCATCCTCGGAGAAGACATGGAAGAAGAAATTTAAGCTTAACAATGACTTTAATGATGAGCTGAGAGAAAAAAAGCTGATTAAGTCTTATGGGATTGATGACTATGATTCCGATGATTGGGAAAATCGACCCGATAAGCATGTCTTTGAAAAGTACTTTCAACAACTCCACGACAGCGATGTATGTTTGTTTTGTTTCTACTCTACTACTACTCTTCTTTACCTTAGGCGTTTATATGATTATTACATACAGTGGCGGAGGCAGATCTCCATGAAGGGGTTCAAAAAATTTTTTTTGTAGCTAGTGGTAATTAAACCTACGACCTTACGAAGGTGTTGAACACCCTTGGCCACTAAACTACACTTCTAAATTGTGTTAATGGTTTCAAAACTTAATATAGAGTGATAAAAAAACAGATTTTGCCTTATATATACAGTGTTCTGCCCTTGATTACATACAGTAATATATCATCAAAAATCCTTTTGATTTCATATACATCTGACTTATATCTAGCCTAGGAGCAAATTGTTTAATCTACTATGCCCTGAATTTGTTATCTTGTCTTAATAGTTAGGAGTATCTATTTTAATGGAGTATAAAACTTGTGTATTTGCTTGAAGAAAACTAAGGGAAAAGTGAATGTCAAAAGTCTTTTGCAAAGTTGGTGCTGATATTGAGTGCAGATAGTGCCCACAAGAGTGGGTTGCTCTTATGGTAAGCACCCTCCACTTCCAACCAGGAGGTTGTGAGTTCGAGTCACCCTAAGAGCAAGGAGGGAAGGATGCCGAGGGTCTATTGGAAACAGCCTCTCTACCCTAGGTAGGGGTAAGGTCTGCGTACACACTACCTCCCCAGACCCCACTAGTGGGATTATATTGGGTTGTTGTGCTTGTTCATAGTGTCTTTCCTTCTAACAAGGGGGGAGATAGTGTTGAATCATGATAATTTAGGCTGTATAACTTCCCATTGTCCATAACAAATGCTTCTGACAAACCTTGATTTGGTTTTAAAAATCCGCAATGGTGTCTGAAAAATGCTGACATGCTCGTAATTTCCAATGAATTCATATACCAAGCGATTTCCAAAAGATGTGTGTGTATGAGAGAGAGAGGAATAGAGAAAGAAAGAGAGAGAAGGGTACAAGTTCCTGGTACATACTTTATCGTTCAACCTTATGCTAGAAGGTCATCTTTATGTTTCCCCTCTCATCTTGATGCTTATACAAACTCTATAATTTGTTTGGATATTTGCTCTGTGTCATTATTAGTGATTCTGTGGTCCAATCTACATCCGCAGCATGAGATTAGTAGAAGTAAATTGTATTAGTAGTTATTTTATTTGGAGTTTGCTGGAGTCGCATGTGGTTGGTTTTAACGTGTGAAGAATATGACGAATGGTGGACTAATCCATGGTAAAGATGTAACAACAACAACATACCCAATGTACTCCCACATTGTGAGGTCCGGGAAGGATAAAGTGTATGCAGACCTTACTCCTACCTTGTAAAGATGTAGATTATGTAAGCTTGTATCTAGACCAAGCTGATATGAAGGTAATCGTTGTACCTTGAATTCTTGTTTCCTTTTCTATTTGCTCATGGTCTGGTGAGTTGAGTGTTGGATGGAAGAAGAAAGTGGGTATCTAAATGAAAGGCATCCTTGCTTGGCTGTATGTAATTTTGGTTCCACATATTTATGTATCTTTTGAGGTATAAAATTGATTTGCATTTTCTTGAGTTAAACCTAAGAAGAAGGGGAGGAATTATTATTGGGTCTTGAGGTCTACCCTTGACTTCCTTTTTCTTGAGGAGTATGCCCGACTGGTAAGAATCTTGTGGGCCTAAAGTATACAACAAGAATAACAAACAACAATTCAGTATAATCCCACAAGTGGGGTCTGGGGAGGGTAGTGCGTACGCAGGGTAGAGAGACTGTTTTCAATAGACCCCCGACATCCTTCCCTCCAAGAATTTCACACCTTGCTCTTGGGGTGACTCGAACTCACAACCTCTTGGTTAGAAGTGGAGGGTATCAGAGCAACCTACCTTGTGTACTTAAAGGAAATAAACTTTATCGTGTAATTTGTCTTCAGAATCTGGTGGTCTCTTGTTCTTCAATTTATTTGTCAAGTATTATGTCCACCTCTCTTTATTTTTATGCTTTGCAATTATATTGGTGTTTTTGCAGACTTGCAAGCTCCGAACCTTTTTCTCCTTGTCTCTTGTTATTTCTTTTTTTAAATTTTTTTTGTGAATGTAGATGTAAAAGGAGTTTAATAGTTGCTCTATAGAATTTCCAAGGTCTATATGTAATTACATTTCATATTTACAGCAGTTATTAATGCTTACCTTTTCAACAACAAAAAAAGAGGTTGCAGCAGTTCCTTCTCTTTTTCTTTTTTCTTTTATGTTTTTGTTTTGGGCATTGGTCACTCTCTTCACAAGAGTAGGTTGCTCTAGTGGTAAGCATCCTCTATGCTGCTCGGACACGAGTGCGGATCTAGAGGTGAGATCTTTCAAGATGTAAATTTTAAGATTTGGGGATATGGATACGGGTGCGGAGATCCGGCTAAAATAATTTTAAAAAATAAAAATCTCTCTAATTTATGAGAAATTTTGTGGTATACTTATGTATAGCTTTGTAAAGTGTGAATTTTCTTTTTATTCTCAAGTTGTAAATAAGTAAAAGATTGATTTCCTAGATAAGATATGCTATTTTCTTCAAATTTATCCTAGTTTTAGTTCTTATTTCGGTAATCAAATTGTACTTCGTCTCGAATTTTTTTGTCCGTCGTGGTCGAAGTCAAAATTGTTTGACCAGATCTGCTACGGATCCCATACCCACACCCATACAAGTGTCGTGTCGACACGGGTGCGGCACCTAAACTGCCATGTCGGAGCAATTTAGAGCACCCTCCACTTCCAACCGAGAGGTTGTGTGTTCGAGTCACCCCAAGAGCAAGATGGAGAGTTCTTGAAGGTAGGAATGCCGAGGGTTTATTGGAAACAGCGCCTCTACCCCAGGGTAGGGGTAAGGTCTGCGTACATACTACCCTTCCCAAACTCCACTAGTGAAATTATACTGTGTTGTTGTTGGTGGTGGATTGGTCACTCTCTAAGATAAGGTTTGGGTTTGAAGGGGAAATGTAATCTGCTTTTGTAGACCTATGATGGTTGTATTTCAATAAGTTTTCATGTTATCTATTAATTATCCACTATGTTTTTTTTTCTGTCACAATTGATTTTAGAGAATCTTAACAAACTCTCTTTAACCCTCTTTGTCTACAAAGACGTACATGGCTGCACACATAAGTTGTATGTAAACACATCCTATTGTAATACAATTTTTCTAACTATAATTTGTGATTAAGTTATTCTTACTTTGGTCAAATCGGCTGGATTTCGAATACTGAATATGTATTCACAGTAGAAATCTCATCTGTTTATTCTTGTCTAATCTTAATAGGGTTTTGATTTTGATCAACACCCTGGGTCGTGCATGGAGGCTCCCATATGCCCCATTTCCACTCGCAGACTTGATCGTGATCTCGAGCTTGTGGATGAACTCAACGGTTATGCTTCAATGGCAATCAAGGAGCACTTTCCCGACGATGTAATATCTATACCATTTGTTTTGCTCTTTGCCTGCTGGCCTGCCCTTCCTCTATACTGAATTGCATATTTTATTGATTGCAGGGGAAAGAACGCAAGGTACTGGGGATTGTGAAGGTGAATGCAGGTGGATGTCGTGACTGGAACTACTACATTACCTTTAAAATTAACAACGATGGGAATGAAGAAACTTTTCAAACTCAGGTTGTAATTTCACTTGAGGGCACTATCGAGATTCCAGTTTGCAGGCCCAAGGTCTAAATTGTTTCTAAATTATCTGCAATCTAGTTGTTACTTATAGGTGTTAAGGTACATTTCTATGTTTTATTATGCCTTTGGTTTGTAATAATGGGGCTAGATCTAAATTCACGCCACTGCACAATACTACTATATTAGTTGTCACAAGGGTCGTTTTTAGTCTCTCCAAAAACAGCCCGTGCGGCAGCCAAGTCTCACACTTGACTTCAGCCTGCTCCAACACTCGGCCAAAATTCCAGCAACTTTGGACTTAGTTTATTTTAGGCAGCTTCAACGTAGTAAGCTAGACACTGATTTTAGGCACACGAAAATAAGTAAAGNCCCTCACAAGCTCTCTCAAGACTACTCTTAGCCTTAGGTGTTTTCACTCTTGAAAACAAGACTTAGGACTCCTTCCTAACTCAATGTGTAACTCTTTACATGTTTTTCTCTCTTCTCCCTTTTTTTCTTCTCAAAGTGTAAGCAAGACTGTCCATTTATAACATCATGGGACAGCCCACTTTCCACACATTTAGGCTACTACACTTGCCCACTAGCCCACTACTTTAGCCTAGTGTAGTTGACAACTCCCCAACTACTAG
>ML302331.1:0-14308 GCA_005239505.1 Nicotiana paniculata | reverse complement strand
ATTAACTTACAATTTTACATAAAAATAATAAATGCACAAAAATTAATTTATCAAAATTATACGTTAAAGTTAGATGTAAAATTAATATTCTAAAGATATTACATAAATATAATTAGGTATATATAAAGAGATAAATTAAAAGAATTAAATAATAAAAATAATAATAAATATGCATGAATAGTAATGGGGGAGGTGAATAGTGTCTCACTTCTCGCCTCCCCCGTATTTGGATGAACACTATTCATCCTCCATTTGGGAGGCAAAAATAAGGGAAGGTTGGAGCTCCATTATAGCAAAAGTTGCCCCCATTATGAAAAAATGGGGGAGGATCGGAGATGGCATAAGTATCGAATTCTTGGTCTTCATGACTCAGTTGGCAATTGGACATTTGACCCTCCCACTATCCTAAACCTTATTACTGATCATTTTAGTACTAATTATACTACAGAACTACTTTTAAGTTTTATAGCTTGTTTGGCCAAGTTGGAGAAATAAGCTTATTTCGAGAAGTATTTTTTTCAAAAGTTGGGAAAAGAAGCAATTTGTGTTTAGCTAATCACTCTAAAAAGCACTTTTGAGCAATAATTTGTGTTTGGCCAAGCTTTTCAGAAAGTGTTTTTAAGTATCAAATTACGAATAAGGACATGAATAAATTTACTCAATAGTTAATATTATAAGTAAATAAATAATCTTAAAAATTTATTATTCCATGCAATACTTAGATATTTTCATTTTATTTAAGTAAAATATGAAAATAAAATATTAAAAGTACTTAATTATTTTAATATAAGTTAAATATACTAAAAATTATTCAACAAATATAAAAGCATTCACCCCTAAAGTCACTATATATTAGAAAGTTATCCTAAAAATAATGAGAAGTATTTATACATTAATATCCTAAGTATTAGGTTTAACGGTTATTTTGGTATATATTATATTTTATTACGGGCATTTTTGGTAAGAAGAAAAGTGAAAACTGCTTCTGCTTATGCTTTTGGGCAGAAGCTACTTTTTTCTGTTTTTTTTCAAAAGCATTTGTTTCCCCAAAAAAAGCTTGGCCAAACGCCTCAAGTTAGGGGGAAAAGTGCTTTTGAGAAAGAAAAAAAAACACTTTTGACCTCTTGAGAAGTTTGGCCAGACATGCTATCAAACAAATTATTGTGTTAGCACCGAATGCACTCAATGATACAAATTTCCACCTAGCACGCCCACTCACTACTGTAGAAATGTCTAATGCAATTTACTTTTTTCAGCCCCTTAAAGCACCTGGACCTAACGGCCTCCATCCTATTTTCTTTCAAAATATTGGACTGATACCCGAGATGCAATTACCAAAATATGCTTCGATGCGTTTTCAACTGGCACTATTCCTCTGGACATTAATCAAACATATATCACTCTTATTCTAAAGTCAACAGTCCTGAGCGAATAACCCAATTTCGACCTATTGGTCTTTGCAACACCATTTATAAAACTATTACGAAAATTATTATTAATCGTCTTCGTCCTTAATTTGATTATATTATCAACCCCTATCCATGTAGCTTTATTCCTGGTCGTCGAATCGTGGATAATGCCATTATAGTTCAAGAAGTTGTTCACTCCTTTAAGAATAAAAAAGGCCGCCATAGTCACATGCTACTCAAAATTGATTTAGTAAAAGCTTTTGATCGTTTAGCATGGTCTTTTATTCACTACTCTCTCTTTGTAGTTTAAACCTTCCTTTGCCCTTGATCTCTCTAATTATGAATTTTATCTCCTCCTCCTCTTTTATTTCCATCCTCGTCAAGGGAAAACCAACTTCTTTCTTCTCCCTGACTAGAGGTATTCGTCAGGGAGACTCTTTATCTCCCTACCTATTCATTATATGTATGGATACCCTTACCAGAATTATCAATTTATCCACGGCTAATAACACTTGGGACACCATCAAACTATCCAGTAACGGCCTGCCTTATCTCATCTATTCGTTGTTGATGATCTTATCTTATTTGCTAAAGCGAGTACAAAAATGCTACTATTATTAATAGTGTGCTTCAACAATTTGGTTCTCTTGGGGGCCAGAAGATCAACCATGCTAAATCCAAAATTATATTATCTCCGAATACTCCTCAATCTACACAATTAGTTGTCTCCACTATTCTCAATATGTGTATCTCTACTGTGGTAGGTAAATACTTAGGACTTCCAATCACAAACTTGCGACCTAAAATCCAAGACTACTAGTATATGTTAGACCGCATGAACAAGCGTCTTCAGGGCTGGAAAACTAAGTTTCTCAATCTTGCTAACTGAACCACTTTGATCAAATCCGTCCTTGCTTCCATTCCTACATATGCCATGCAAGCTAATATTTTACCGTCCAAAACTATAAAAAGTATTTGATAAATTTCAAAGGAATTTTCTTTGGGTTCTACACCTGACGAAAATAAAATTCACTTAGTTAAGTGGAACAATGTAACTTTACCACGTCAAAAGGGAGGTCTAGGCATTCAAAAACAAATGGCAAGAATTTGGCGCTAGTTGTGGGTTTAGCATGGCGATTATGCCACAACCCCCATGCCCCTTGGGTTAAAGTTATTTCTTCTAAATACCGTGTAGCTCGACCTACCACACTTGACACTTCTCCTCGGGCCAATGCTTCCTTTATTTGGAAAAGTCTCCTTAAGGATTACGCATTTACTACCAAGGGAACTAAGTGGCATATTGGATCGGGTTCAAATATCAATTTTTGTCATGATATTTGGCTTCCCAACAATTCCACGCTTAGAAGTCTTATCCAGGGTCCCTTACAACTATTTGAACCTACCTTAACACTATCCCACCTGTTACAGAATAATCAGTGGCAATTTCAAAATCTTTCTTTTATCTTCCCTCCTACTATCTCTACCATCATACATAGTACGTACTTTAATCCTTACTCATCACGCCCCGATACGCTCTGTTGGTTCCCTAATCAAAGCGACATTGTTTTCATGAAATCAGCATACCAACTATATCTTCAGGAACTTCACTCTACTGAGATGAATGTTGCCCCACTCTCATGGATTTGGAAACTACATATACCCAATAAACGTAAAATATTCTTATGGTTAGTGCTGCAAAACAGACTTCCTACCGCTGCTTACCTTTACTCTTTACATATTCTTCCTCACCCAACCTGTCAATCATGTCGTTGTGCTCCTGAAACCATAAAATACTTGTTTGGGACTGCGACAATGTCAAACCATTGTGGACTTTCTTCGATGTTAACACTACTGCTCCCAACTTTAACAATTAGCTTCATGATAAATGTCGTCAAACTCAGAACCCCTTTAGCTACCAAGGCATTCAGGTTCATACGATGTTAATAGTTCCCTTCATTCTTTGGCATATTTGGATAACACGGAATCCTAATCTATAAAAAACTTCACAATTAGGTGTCTGATAATAATATTATGTACCATTATAGAATTTCACTTTCTCTCGCTGGCTCATCATCCTACAACTATCACTCGCGCTCTTATATCAAATGGCACCCTCCACCTGAACACTTTTTCAAACTTAACACAGATGGTGCATTTGATCCAGTTACCCTAAAAGCTGGTGCCGCGGGGATTTTTCATAATCATAAAAGTCAATGGATTCGCGGATTTACGACCATCCTAACGTGGTCTACTACAACTGAATCTGAATTAACAGCACTTTTGATTGGTCTACAGTTAGCTAAGGAATTAAAATTGTCTCCCCTTCAGATAGAGACTGATTCGCAGATACTATGCACTATGATCGAACATGAAAGTGAACTCCACTCACATATTCTTTCTGATTGCAGGTCATTGATGCTGGAGCTGGGTCAAGTGGAACTTAGACATATCTACTGCGAAGCAAATACTACCGCAAATGTCTTGGCTAAGCATGGATTGAACCTCATCCCCTCTGATGGCAGGCAACTGTGGCAACCCTTACACTATTTATCCCCTCCCCCCTCCCTCCTCTTCCTTTGTGTTACTCGCTTTCAGTAACGACTGTTCCGGAGACTTGTCTTCCCCAACAGTCCCAGTTTGTAATAATTATAACTCTCACGTTACTTAGTTATTTTTTTAATATAAGTATCTAATTTAGCAACAAAAAAAAAAAAATTGCATAGATTCTTAAATTCATATGGGCAGCAAGATAACTTATCCATTTGTATTATTTCTTGAGTAACTATGGTGGGGGAGAGGAGAGAGAAGGAGAGAAGATGGGACACGAGGGAGAGAGGGACAGGGATAGGGACAGTGATGGCTTTTAATTTTTGTTAGAAAGACCAAAAAAACCTCTCATATTAATGTATGTCCATTAATTGTTAAGGATATTTAAGGAAAATAAAAGATGTATACAATACTAACTTACTATAACTGTGTAGCAGGTTAGCAAAACCATATATATATAGAGAGATAGAGATTGCATTTTTGGTCAACACTTAAATTTTAAAAAATATGATAAATTTTTTTAAAATGGAGGGCCGGCCGTGAGGGCCCAGGACCCACGTAGGAATGGGTTGGGCTAACCATTATAAGGCTCATCGAAACATTAGCTGGCCCAGCCAAGCCCATAAACCAAAGCCCGTATGGGATGGGATGGGCCGAGCCATCCCGTATTGACAGCTCCACCCCAAAATATATCAAAAAGTTGTCCGCAACTTATAAACTCTGTTTACAGCGACTTACTTTGGCCCAAGTTAAATGAGTCATTTGTCACAATGGTGGGATATGATATCCCTTGGGATTAAGTGATTAACTACCTCACATTCTACATATAGTTAAGTCCACCATTTTAGCATAAAAGTTATTACGGGATTAGCTAATACTCCAAACCAAACATGGGATAAAGTTTGGATCTATATCCAATGTACCAAACGACTAATAAGTTAAAAAGGATTATCCAAATGATTAAGCTATAAGTCTAGTTATCACTTCTTCAGAGCTCGATTCTTTGAGAAAGTTCTTTATCTAAACAAATCACTTAATGCAAGCAGTGATCACAATAGAATGATCTTATGACAGCGGTGATCAAGTTTCCTATCCACCTCAATTGTGAGAGATTCCCTTAAACATATTAAGTATTAGCTTTTGCTCATTGCCACATTTAGTAATCAATAAAACAACAATCTTCTATCTCCAAAATACTAGTTTTTCCTCCCAAAGCAAATGTATTGACCATGACTACAAAATTTGGTATAATAAACCAAGTAAACAGATTTGCATCTCCGTTTGTTAATTAGCAAAGAGCAGCCAAATCTCCCACTCCAGCAAATTTGCATAGATTGGAATAGATCCTGGGCATCTGATCGGCTTGACAAGTAAAACCAAGACCCTGCTGTCTAGACTGTATCACCCCAAGTGCTCGGGTGATCTCAGAAGCACAGTGAAGAGAACATTTTATCCATGTCATTCAGCAATTAACTCGGATGAATTCTATTTCCTGCAAACATCCACATCCCAGAAACAATTAGCAAGAAATGTTTTGATGATTCGTATAAAATAATGCATAAGACAAGTTGGTCAATACTCGATACATGCAGAGGGAAAGAGTTTGGCTACTTGAGATTAAAACAACGGAGGAGCAGCATTATCGTTATTACTTTCTTCTTTTCGTCTTTCTTTTTGACAAATACTTCAAAGTTTTATCGGAATGACAACCAATTTTCCGACTGGCCAACATCAGCAAGGATTCGGGGTGGTTTTAGTACCATCACATTCTGCTAGCGCAAGGCATATTTAGCTAATTTCATGATCAACAATGTCGCCATAACGGAACATGTACAAAGCTCGGTGTCAAAAGATTTACACAAAAAGGAGAACTCTCCACAATAGTTTCACCGTCGCATGGTGGACACCTCATTCAACGGAACATGCAATATGAGTGTGATGGTCTGAGAATACTTTAAATTTCAAACAAGTGAGCCAACCAGAAAGCCTGGGTTAATGCAAGTGGTGACAAGGGATGATTGATGAGCTTTACTAACCTGCAACTCTTTTTTGAAGGAACAACAAGTCCCCTTTTCTCCAGGCTTTTAAAACGATCTCTTGCAAGGGTGCAGCACCCCTGTTTGCAACAGAAAGCAAATACACATAAGAAATTCTTGAAAATAGAAATAGACGCTAGAGCAACCATTATGGAGAAATTCGAAATCAGGAAGGCAACCTTCAGTTTGCGGAGGGAACCAGTAATCTCTTCAGACAGTAAAACCTGAGCAGGAGCAGGCTCGAATCTGAAATGACAGATGCCATTTATCTTTTCAACATCCAAAGTTATTGTTGTAGCAATAAAGCAAAAGCTAAAGAAAAACAACTCTCATAGCTTCAGATCAAGCAAGCTAGAAGTTGAAAAAAATTTTAAGAGTTATAACCATGAAGATCCCTTTGATTCTGAGGTTCTAGAAAACCATTTTTCTTCCAGTTAGAATTCAATAATTGAAATTTTTTCACTTAAAAGAATGAAACAGCACATACTTGCGCTTTCCCAAACGTGGTGGACAAGATTTTAGTCTTTCCTTTTTAGCAGTAACACGACGGAGATGTCTTTTCTGTTTTTCTTCATCCTCTTTCTCTATTTCTTGAATTATATCCGGTAAGCTGCAGACACGAGAACAACTCATCACAGGCAAATTCCATTAACTAGAAAATTGATTTGCCTGATATTCTAAGCAATCGCAAACCTGTCAATCTCTTTCGAGAGCTTCTCTGCTTTTGTTGCTTCAGCTTCTGCTTTCAGCTGTTCTTTGCGTCTAGCACGTCGATTCTTCTCAACTTGTGTTAGCATTTTGGGCTTTTGAGGCCTGCGTAATATTTAGATTAATGACGTGCAATTTCATTTAAGTGTTAAATGAAGGTGAGATATCAACTTGTAATAATGCACTCAACCTAACATGGATCACAAAGGAAGCTAATGGATCACAAAATTCCAGAACACGTAGCTGTCTTACAAAAAAGGAAGGTCACTTTACAACAGAACATGATTAGGAGATTAGGATCATTACCATCAAAGGAAACAGATATGAAGTCAGACGGCAACAGCAGCTTCCATTTTATCTATCATGCTTACCAGGGATCAGCTCACACAATTTAACTCAACTAGATTAAGGAGAAAACCTCTTCACATTAAAATAAGATTTTAAATGTAGTTGTGGTTTTAACTAAACATATTTAAGCGACCAAAGGGTTTTCAGAGGTCTTATGTCTTGGCCTAGTCATTCATTGACGTAAATTTTTGGATTGGATGCTTATTCTTTCCTAGTTCAAGACTTCCAATACCATTTAATTATTGACAATTCACTATGTACCACCTTGAGAAAAAAAAAAGAGAACTTGCAAGGTTAGCTATAACAATAACATACCCAGTAAAATCCCACTAGTTGGGTCTGGGGATGGTAGAGTGTACGCAGGCATTACCCCTATCCCGGAAGGGTAGAGAGCCTGTTTCCGGGAGATCCGCGGCTCAATAGAAGAGACAATAACATCATAAAAGAAACAAAAGAAAAGGTATGTGACAACAAAAGAAGCCAGAAAGGTAATAACAACATCGTAAGAGACAGCAAATAAGTGAAAGGGCAATAACACAAAACTATGCAAAACAACAAATAATGTGAACACAACATAGACTACTACCAGACCTAGACAAAACTCTATCAGTGACTATCTGGTACAAAGAGGGAAAAACTCTCGATTATCCCTTAGCCTACAACCCTAATGCTCGACCTCCACATGTTCCTATCAAGAGCCATGTCCTCGGAAATCTGAAGTCGCGTCATGTCCTGCCTTATCACCTCGCCCCAATACTTCTTAGGCCGCCCTCTACCTCTTCTCGTACCTGCCAAAGCCAACCGCTCACACCTCCTAACCGAGGCATCTATGGTTCTCCTCCGCACGTGCCCGAACCACCTAAGCCTCGCTTCCCGCATCTTATTGTCCACGATAGCAACGCCCACCCTCTCCTGAATATCTTCGTTCCTTATCTTATTCAGTTTAGTATGCCTGCACATCCATATCAACATCCTCATTTCGGCTACTTATATTATGGATATGTGAAGAACACTCAACCCCATACAACATAGCCGGTCTAACCACCGCTCTGTAAAACTTACCTTTGAGTTTTGGTGGCATCTTCTTGTCACACAAGACTCAAGGCGCTAACCGTCATTTCATCCACCCCACCCGAATACGATACGTGACATCCTCGTCGATCTCCCCATCTCCCTGGATGATTGACCCTAGGTACTTGAAACTTTCTCTCTTGGGGATGGCTTGTGAGTCGAGCCTTACTACCATGTCTGTTTCCCCCGTCACACTGCAGAACTTACACTCCAGATATTCCGTCTTAGTCCTACTCACCTTGAAACCTTTAGACTCCAGAGCCTGCCTCCAAACCTCCAATCTCTCATTAACGCAACCTCGCGTCTCATCAATCAGAACTATATCATCAGCGAACAACATACACGATGGCACCTCCCCTTGAATATGGTATGTTAGGGCGTCCATCGCCAGGACAAATAAGAACGGGCTAAGTGCAGGGTATAACTCCATAATCACCGGAAAAAGCTTTGAGTCACCTCCCGCAGTTCTGACCCGAGTCTTAGCTCCATCATACATATCCTTTATCGATCTAATGTACGCTACTGACACCCTTTTCACCTCCGGGCATCTCCAAAGAACGTCCCTAGGACCTTGTCGTACGCCTTCTTTAGGTCAATAAACACCATGTGCAAATCCCTCATCCTATCCCTGTACTGTTCCACCAACCCCAGATAAGGCGGATAGCTTCCGTAGTATAACATCCCGGCATGAAGCCGAATTGGTTTTCAGAAATAGACGCCACCTTCCTTACCCTCCCTTCCACCACCCTCTTCCAAGCTTTCATGGTATGACTTAACAACTTGATGCTCCTATAGTTGTTACAATAGGGTTAGCTATAAATATTAGAAAAATAAGAGTTATAAGTGTTGGAAATAAAGAACTTCTCCACTAGCTCAAATTCAACCCTATAAAAACTGAATCTTTTATTTCCCAGTTCTAATACTGCCCAGTTATTGAAATAATGTGAATTTTCGCATTAACTACAAATATTGAAAAAATAAGAGCCACTAATATTGGAAAAAGGAACTTTTTCCACTTGCAGCAAATAAGTAAACCAAACAGAATAGGGCAAACGAGAGTCCAAATAATAGGGACAAAGGAAGCATGGGTACCAAACAGAATAGGGCAAAAGAGAGTCCAAATAATAGGGACAAAGGAAGCATGGGTCTTAGTCCATCTGTGATAGGGATAGATATATCGTCTTGGACCTCATAAAGCATCCATCAGCTTAGAACTTTGTGAAAACTATTAAACATGCAAAGCCAAGCAAATAAAACTAAATTGCCTTCTAGTGATGATGATAAGGAGTTGAACATAGTAATCGACAATTGGGAGCTACTACAAAAATGAGAACTAAACAACTCATGTTAGCCTTGTAAAGTTACAGTAAAATTTAACTTCGCTGAATTGTTGTAACCAATCTCCAGAATTGATATGTAATTGATTTTACTGTCAGCATAATTTAACATGCAAATTCTTAAAACACTTCAAATTGTCACCTTATTTTTTCTCTGAAGCCTAAAGCCTCAAGATTGTCAATGGTACACCTATTCACTATTTTCAGGGAGTCCATGAATATGAACAGACACAAGAAAATTACATAGTTCAAAGTTTGATGGCCGAACTTTTAAGTAACATAATTTCAAATACTCCTGAATACTGAGCTGGCAATGAATAGAAGATATTTCAAAAGGTAAAACTATCATGACAGTCCAGCAACAAACAGAAGCTTACCTTTTCTCCAGATCTGTGGTTCCATCTTCCACTAGATTTTCATTCTCCACGTCACTCCCACTGTCAGCTTCAAGTAAATACATCTGAGACAAAAGAATCTTCAGTGCATACTTGTATCAAGTTAGCCCATTAAGTTTCTGCAAGGGCAAGGGCAAGATCAAGGTACTAGCATGAACGTACAGAATCAACTTACCTCTTCTTCATTAACTGCTTCTCCGGGAACAATTAATGGAATAGGCTCCGGCCCCAATTCATTTCTATAAATTTTCTGCATTTCATCTGCAACGGCACAAGCTAATGCATCCTGAATTGAGAAGATACAGAGCGAGTTACTAATCACAGGGACAACGAGCTAGAGAATAGCAAAATATGACACACAGACATCAGGTTTTACCTGATGACTGTCAGATGCCGGATTAAATGAGCATCCTGGAGGCTCAACTTCCACAGCAGGAATAACGGTTGTCTTGGGCTTCTGTCACAGGCAATGCATGTTAATTTTATTACATATACTAATGCTGAGTTTTCTTTTCCCTTTTCGAGAAGTACACTGATGCATAATTGTTCTAGGAAAATCATAACTTTACAATTCAAATACTCGAGCTTTAGGACCATACCAAAATATACACACTTAAGATAGTGAAGTAATGGATTGAGGAAGGAAAAGACAAGTTGGTACAAACGATACGCACTAAGCACAGGTGACAACGTAGAAATAAATATTATCTCCTCACTTGATAACATTGCGCAATTCGAAACTTCACTATCTTAAGTATGTATATTTTGGTATGTTCATATCTTGAAAATTATCTCTTTTTAATTCACGAACATAGTTAGGGTCGGCTATCATGGATACTCTATATCCATTCTGCTTTAATAGGCCCATTACCTTCAACAAGAAAGGACCTTAGATCCAATCACATGCCTCTTTTTCTTTTTTTCTCTTATCTATCCTTTGAGAGGATAACATAGCACATAGGTCGTGCAAGGAAATGGTTCCTTACAGAGATGCTTCTCACATGTGATGCTTTCTTGGAAAATAAAATATTCAATTGACGTAAATTTAATCATTTTCTGAGTTGACTTCAAGGCAATCATTTTAAAGCAACAATAATTGTCCTTATGAAGAGGGGGGGGGGGTGCATTTATAAGCCTATAGCAGATATCTTATCACAACTTATCAGTAGAAAATCCAGCTGGTTTCACATATGTATTTCATGCATAAGGACACAAAAAATGAAAATAAATTCCTGACAGGTGGCCCAAAAAAGAAAAGGAGCAGAGAAAAGAACAAAAAAAAATTCCAAATTATGGGAAGGAGAAAACAGTGTACCTTTTTAGTTTTGATGACCAGTTCACCTGCAACAACGCATTGACGTCTGTATCAGAAAAGCTATTTTACTACAGAAGTGACAAGGAATAGAAAAGGTTTGAATCATAAGGGCACCTTTATCATCCCAAATGTCAACCATGCCAGAATCTCCACTAGCCAAATCCTAATCGCCCAAAATTAAGAAGAGATAATCACTGAAGATCCATTAGGAATGTGCACTCAAACAAATATATAGTTTCCCCTATTGAGCGAAAAGGAACTATGGCAAGGAAGCGGGGAGTCATAACACCTTGCAATTGGTAAATTGAACAGTTTTAAAGAGAAATAGTGAAAAACCTTTTGACCCTTATCTTTGGCTATCTGAACTTCTTTACTTTTCTTCTTGGACTTTTTCCCAGTTGAAGAAGGTACCGGTTCGACAAAGGCATTCCTTTGTAGCATACTATCACATCGAAGTACTTTCTCCCGGTGTTTTTCAATTTTCCGTTTGGCTGAAAGATCTGGATCATAGACATAAACTTGTCACTACCTTATAAAGAATGATTCACCAACAAAAAATGACAGAACTGCAAAATATTCCAGAGAAATAGTACTAAGGGGATTCTAAACTGCTCTCTTCTAATCCAAAAATGTCAGTTACTATATCCCAAAATTTTCAGGATTCATTATACACGCAATAATTGGATTTGAACAGAAGCCACATCTACTAAAAACTAACACCCAAACAACTGCTCCTGAAAGGTATCTGCAAGTCTAAAGCTGAAATGAACTTTCAATCCACTCTCAAGGTTGAAAATTTGACAATTCAGCCAATTTTAGGATTACTTCACCTTAAACAAAACAAACTCTCTTACTGTACATCCTACACAGTTACTAGGAAACCAAATTATTTTGTAGACTTGTCTTAGTACACTTAATATTCTAAATATAATTACCCGGACAAAACAAGTTCAGTCAGTTGGAATAATAAATAGTATGCATACTTATTCATCTAAATATTATATCAGCTACAAAACATAAGTGACCACCAGTTTATTGGCTTGTTTCACTTTGCTATGTACTTGAACAAATAATACTTGCTAGCAATTTTGAACAAGCAAAAGAAAACCTTAAACAGAAAATACCTCTGGATTTGTCGACGTAAAATAGGGAATCACTGGGAACTTGAGCGAGAGAACCACCGGAAAGAGCATCTTTAGTGGAATTGTCAAAGAAATCTTCAATATCTTCAGTACTTATGTTGGCTCTCCATTCCTTCTTCCCTTTCCTTGAGCTCTTCGATCTTTTCCCCATCTCTACGACTCTTCCGCTGTGCTTTCCTGCGCTTAAACCCTAAAATATGACCAATATAGGTTTTTGGCAAATTGCTATACTTTTATTTGCACTTTCATCCCTATACTTTTGGTTTTCTCACATGAACTTTTAAACTTTTTGGATGACTTGGGGATATCATAATTTTAGTGGTTAGATTAAAACCAGTTCATTTTTGATGATTTTCACAAATTTAATATAATCAAAGTTAGCAAACTACACTACAACATCATTATATTATATAACAGTCATTCATTATAAAATTCTAATTTTTCTCAAAATCAATTTCTTATATTATATTTTACCTCTCTATAACAATTTTCTACCTATAACAACAATAATCATCTTTCTACACAGTACGCTCTTTGTAAAATTACCCCTATATAACATCCATGTAAATTTCTCAAGATTATTATTAATAATGATTCTAAATATTTAATCAAATATTTTATAACTTTAATATAAAACTTATANTTTTCTAATGAAAAATATATTATTTGAAGATCTTAAAAAAATAAAATAATAATGTGCATATTTTCATGGAACGTACTGTTATCTTTAAGATATATATATATATATATATATATATATCTTAAAGATAACAGTACGTTCCATGAAAATATGCACATTATTATTTTATTTTTTTAAGATCTTCAAATAATATATTTTTCATTAGAAAAATGCCAAAAGATACTTAAAAAATTATTTATACTTTTTGAAGACATGCATATTATTCTTTTTTATTTGAAAACAACAATAACTAAACAAAGTGGTTTCTTCTTCTTTCACTTCTTCTATGCTTAAGTGAACTTGTCGTGAGCGGAATAAAGAGTTTGAATCTTAGAGCCCGTTTGGATTAGTTGGAAAAAAGTAATTTTTAAGCACAAGTGCTTAAAAGCAGCTTTTAAGTGCTGAAACTTATTTTATAAATAAGCAGTTATCTATTTGGATAAAAGTACTGAAACTTAAAAAAAGTTGTTGAAGTGTTTGGTAAACAAGTGCTGGTAAGAACTTTTTTCGGTTAAAAAGACAAAAAATATCCTTAAAGTTGTTAACATTATAAAGGAGCTGATTACTACAATATATTTGATTCGTATAATTAATGCAAATAAAAAATAATTTATATCTTAATTTAATTTCAATTTAAATGATTACATAAGAAGTTTTTACAAATATAATTCTTGAACGCTCATTTTTAGTTTGTACAAAAGAGGAAAGAAAAAAACTTTGTTCCTACTACTATTTAATTCCAACAAATCAAGTATTACTATTTTTTAATTTCAATCGTTCTAATTTCAACCACTTAATTATATGCATATTTCAAGAGATCGAAACAAAATAATATTTTTCAATTGAAATGTAAATTAATAAGTTTCAATTAGTTAATGTCAAATTACATATATAGACCTAATAGTCAATGTCACGTGTATAGATACAGTATAACTATGAAACATTATTGCATGGTAGCCAGGAACACTATTAAATCTAATGTAATTCAAAAGATATAAGTATGAATTATTTATGCCCAATACCATGAAATGTAATTTTTTTACTCATAGGTTTATGCACTAGGAAGTACTATTTTAATTTTTCAAAGAACCATACACTGTTGATACAACAAGTTCAAGTATTGGAAAACATGTTTCATTCACGGCAATACGTACAATAGGCACTGACTTTGATAAATATTAGTGTTTTAAAATTTTTATACAACTACAAGTATCAAGTTTCACAAATTTCATTAGCAATCAAATCACGAAGACCCATACAAATAAGATCACTTTGCTCTTCCACATCTTCCACATTTATATTGTTATTAGCTCTCAAAGAT
>MDKI01062972.1:0-21587 GCA_005239505.1 Nicotiana paniculata | reverse complement strand
CAATGATAGTCAATGGAACAACAATAATGACCGACAATGGGGGAACAAAAATGAAGGGAATTGTAATGGAAGAAATAACAACAACAATTGGGGAGCTGAAGGTAATCGGGGGTTGGGTTTTCAAAGGCCCCCGATGTACCAACAACCAAGCAACCCTCCTCCATATCAATCTCATGGGCAAAGTTCTTCAAGCTTGGAAATAGGTCGGATAGAAAACATGTTCAAACATATGATGGAGAGGAATGCAGAATCCGATGCCCAAATATCCTCTCACACTACTTCCATCCAAAACCTTGAAGTACAAATGGGCCAGATTTCACAAGCCTTAAACACACACCCAAATGGTGCACTACCAAGTGATACAGTGGTGAACCCCAAGGGTGGGAACAACAATAACACCGGTCATGCTATGGCAGTAACCACTCGGAGTGGAAAAGGTGTGGAGGCAAGTACTTCGAGGAAAAAAAAGGTTGCTGATAATGATGGAGTTGTTCTCCAAGATGAGCTACCAGCTGATGTGGAGCAAGCATTGGATGAGCCAAGTGAAGGTGAGGTAAGAATCGACATTCATGACAATGAGGAGGATTTAGATAGAAATGTGAACCCATCTAGGGAACACATAATTGACATGCTGGAGCCGGTGGCCCCAAAGGCACCATTGCCTAGGCCACCTCCCCCATATCCTTAGAGATTGGAAAAACAGAAGCAAGAGACCCAGTTTAAAAAGTTCTTTGATATGATGAAGAGTCTTACCATAAATGTCCCTTTGGTTCAGGCCTTGGAGAAAATACCAGGATACGCTAAGTTCATGAATGACTTGGTGACAAAAAAATGATCCATAGAATGTGAGACCATTAAGGTGACTCACCAAGTGAGTGATATCGTTCACTCCATGGCACCAAAACTTGAAGATCCAGGTGCCTTCACTATTCCTTGTACAATTGGGAGTGGAGACTTTGCAGAAGCCCTATCTTGGGGCAAGCATAAATTTGATGCCATATTCTGTGTTCAAGACCTTGGGGATCAGACAACCTAGGGAGACCTCTATGCGTTTGCAAATGGCGGACCGATCAATGAAGAGGCCCCTAGGTATTATTTATGATGTCTTAGTGAGAGTGGAAAAGTTCATATTGCCAGCATATTTTGTTATCCTCGACCGTGAGGTTGATTTTGAGGTCCCTATTATCTTGGGGAGACCTTTCCTTGCCACGGTAAGGCCTTGGTCGATGTTGAAGCTGGGGAACTTACATTCAGAGTTGGTGATGAGAAAGTGGTCTTCCACATGTGCAAATCTATGAAGCAGCCCAACAACACCGAAGTGTTCTCTTTTATGGACCTTGTGTGCGAGGTTATTATTGATGATGCCAGTGTTATGATCCATGTTGATGATCCTGTGATGTTGGACTTGATGAATCACGAGGACTCAATGGTGGATGGTGTGCTTGAGAGCACCCATGCCCTTCAAGGCATGGGGTCTTATTCCTATGCTCCCAGAAAATTGTCATTGGACTTGGAGAACAGGAAGACCCCACCAACAAAGACATCCATTTAAGAACCTCCGAATCTGGAGTTGAAGCCACTTCCTTACCACCTAAGGTATGAATACCTTGATCCCTCTTGTACACCAGTTATTCTTACCTCTTGCCTAACCCCATTGCAGGTTGACTCAACTTTAAAAGTGCTAAGGAGGAGGAAGAAAGCAATTGGTTGGACCTTGGCTGATATTCGGGGTATTAGCCCGCCTTTTGCATGCACAAGATTATATTGGAGGATGGATCCAGACCCTCTGTTGAACATCAAAGAAGACTCAATGAAGCTATGCAAGATGTGGTGAAAAAGGAGATCATAAAATGGCTTGATGTGGGTGTGGTCTATCCAATTTCAAATAGTGCTTGGACTTCTCCGGTCCAATGCGTTCCTAAAAAGGGTGGAATGATAGTGATAAAAAATGATAAGAATGAGCTCATTCCTACAAGAATGGTTACTGGATGGCGGGTGTGCATGGACTACTGCAAGATCAACAAGTGACCCGCAAGGACCATTTTCCTTTACCATTCCTGGATCAAATGTTGGATAGGCTTGTAGGTCGAGCCTATTATTGCTTTCTTGACGGGTATTCTAGATATAATAAAATTTTGATAGCCCCGGAGGATCAAGAGAAGACCACCTTCACTTGCCCATATAGAACTTTTGCCTTTGCTCGAATGCCATTCAGACTTTGTAATGCCCCAGCTACTTTCCAAAGATGTATGATGGCATTCTTCACCGACATGGTGGAGGACTTTCTAGAAGTATTTATGGACGACTTTAGTGTCGTCAGGGATTCTTTAGACGAATGCTTGAGTCATCTTGATAAAGTCGTTGCTCGATGTGAAGAAACAAATATGGTCTTGAATTGGGAAAAATGCCACTTTATGGTGGAGGAAGGAATTATTTTGGGCCATAAGATTTCAAAGAATGGCATTGAGGTTGATAAGGCAAAGATCGAGGTTATTTCAAAATTTCCGCCACCTATTTCAGTGAGAGGAGTCCGGAGCTTTCTTGGCCATGCCGGTTTTTACCGACGGTTTATCAAAGATTTCTCTAAGGTGGTGAATCCATTATGCAAGCTGTTAGAGAAGTATGCCAAATTAAATTTTGATGAGACGTGTATGCAAGTTTTTGAACTCTTAAAACACAAGCTCACTACCACTCCCATCATCAAAGTACCAGATTGGAGTGCCCCTTTTGAGCTTATGTGTGATGCAAGTGATGTTGCTGTGGGTGATGTGCTTGGGAAAAGGGTGAACAAAGTGTTTCATCCAATATACTATTCCATCAAGACAATGAATTCTGCTCAAATGAACTACACAGTCATGGAGAAGGAGCTTCTAGCTATAGTCTTTGCCATGGAAAAATTTCGAGCTTATTTGATGGGAGCCAAAGTCATAGTTCACACTGACCATGCAGCACTTCGGTACCTCATGACCAAAAAGGATTCCAAGGCAATACTTATGAGATGGGTTTTGTTGTTACAAGAGTTTGATCTAGAGATAATGGATCGAAGAGGGAGTGAAAATCAAGTTGCCGATCATTTGTCGCGGTTGGAGGAGCAAGGACGTCCTTGTGACGGACTTGAGATCAATGATAGTTTCCCTGATGAACAACTCCTTTCAATGTCCATGAGAGAAATGCCATGGTTGCGTATATTGCTAATTTCCTAGTCACCGGAGTTGTCCCTTGTGAGCTCTCTTCTAACCAAAGGAAGAAGCTTCGAAGGGATAGCTTGGATTTCTATTGGGATGAACCTTATTTATTCACGATTTTCACCGATGGGGTAATCTGGCGATGTGTACCGGAGGAAGAGCAACTATCCATCCTTGAGTCTTGCCACTCCTCGCCATATGATGGTCATCACGGAGGGGTGAGAACTGCTTCTAAAGTGCTTAGTTGTGGGTTATTTTGGCCCAATTTGTATAAGGATGCTAGTACCCTAGTGAAGAGGTGTGATGAATGCCAAAGAGCCGGGGAAATTTCCAAAAAGGATGAGATGCCCTTAAACTCAAATCTCGAGGTAGATATCTTTGATGTTTGGGGCATTGACTTCATGGGGCCATTCGTGAGTTCATGTGGGAACACGTGCATCTTGGTCGCGATTGATTATGTGTCAAAATGGGTGGAGGCAACAACCTTACCAAACATTGAGGCGCGGAGTGTGATAGCCTTTCTCAAGAAGAATATCTTTACTAGATTTGGCACTCCACGAGCCATCATCAGTGACGGGGGGTCATATTTTTGAAACAAAGCCTTTGACTCCTTGCTTTCTAAGTATGGGGTCAACCATAAAGTCACCACCCCGTACTACCCTCAAGCTAGTGGCCAAGTTGAAGTGTCTAACAGAGAGATAAAGAGCATATTATCCAAAACGGTCAATGCCAATAGGACCGACTGGGCTAAAAAATTAGATGATGCTCTTTGGGCTTACCGGAATGCCTACAAGACCCCAATTGGTATGTACCAATATCTCTTGGTCTTTGTAAAAGCATGCAACCTTCCGGTGGAATTGGAGCACAAGGCTATGTGGGCCTTGAAAAAGTTGAACTTGGAATAGGTTGTAGCTGTAAATCTTAGAGTGGAGAAATTGAATGAGATGGAGGAGTTTAGATTCCATGCGTACTCTAGTTCGTCCTTGTATAAGGACAAAATGAAGTACCTACATGAAAAATATGCTCGAGTAAAAGAGTTCAAAGTTGGTGACGTGGTCTTATTGTTCAATTCTCGGTTGAGGTTATTTCCCGGGAAGCTAAAGTCAAAGTGGAGTGGGCCTTTTGAAGTGGTATTTGTTACTCCATTTAGGGATCTTGACCTCAAGAACAAAAGTGGTGAAGTATTCACAGTGAATGGACACCGAATAAAACACTATCTTTGCAAAGTTGATGACAACCACGTGGTGGCACTTCTTCATCTCCAATGATCCCGGTAAAATGTGTCGTACCGCGACGTTAAATCAGGCGCTTCTTGGGAGGCAACCCATGTGTCTTTACTTTTATTTTCTTTGTTTTTCTTGGTAAATTAGGTTTCACTTTTACACTAACTGGTTTTTGGATGTGTAGGATGATTTTGACACAGGAATTTGGCTGAATATAGAAACAAAAGCTCATTGGAAATTGTCATCGCGTCCGCGGTCCGCGAAGTCAATATGATGCAAACACAGTGCTCTAGAAATGGACTTCGCGGCCGCGGTCGACTTTTCGCGGTCCGTGAAGCCCTTCTGCCTCGTAAGCCTTATGCCATTGAATGAGCGCGGACCGCGATCGATTTTTTGCGGTCCGCGGTAGGTAAGTGGGGTGGTCCCAGCTCTTCCTATAAATAGGACTTGAGGGTTTCATTTCACATTTTTCCCACTGTAGCTAGCCTAATCCACTTTCAACTGCGTCTCACTTTTGCATCCTCTGAAACTCATTGCTTGCATTCATACTTTCATCCCAACATCTAGTAAGTGTATTTATGCTTCATTAACTTCTTAATTTCTTTATTTTCTTTAGTTTTCAATTTATTTTTCATTATTATTTTCTCTTTATAGGCTTGTAAATGTTAAGGTTAGCCCAAATAGGTTCATAATAGTCCTTTGGAATGCAATTGCACTGATTACTTATGTAGGACTTAACCCAATGAACACTTTAGCGTAGAAATTGCATGTTCTGGGATCCCTAGGTAAATGGCCATTTTCGCGGTCCGCGGTCCATTTTTCGCGGACCGTGGTGGTTCATTTTGCATAAGTCAATCTGATGTTTCGTGGACCGCGGTCAAGTTTTCGCGGTCCGCGGTCCCTGCTGTCCAGAAATCATACCACACTGGATCTAACTTCACGGCCGCGGTCGACTTTTCGCGGTCTGCGAAGTCATTTCCAGTGTGCATTTCTCAAGCATGATTAGACTTTTCACGGCCGCGGTCGACTTTTCGCGGTCCGCGAAGTCAGTCCAATATGTCTGGCCTCATTCCAGTATGCTTAGACTTCAGTGTCTGCACATCAATGTTCAGGAAACTAACCATGTTCACTTATGTGTACTTTGCATACAATGGTACTATCTCGTGGAGGAGGTCGCAAAAACACGGGTAGAGGAGAAACTCAAAGGGGGAGAGGACCGTGGGCACCAAGGCAACCTTCAAAAGTTACATTGCCTGCCCAGTCGGGTTACAAACTCTTCTCCTTCAGTATCAGGAAGTGAATATGCTCCGTCAGAGGAGGCCTCATCATAGTCATCCCCAATGGACCCGGTCTCATCTCTCCCCGCCCAAGCACGAGCACTGTCTCCAGCAAAATCCGCCTCCAGTGCACACTCATACTCAAATTCCCTTACAGCTTCCTTATCTGGGGAGCATTCAAGTGACAGCAAATGGGAGGCGCCGGTGGTTGAAGGGGTAGATCGCACTCGGAATCCGGATTTGTGGAAGGATATTTTTGTCAGTGAAAAGGCCTTCCACAGATTCAGAGAGTTGTGGACTGCACGGTCTCTTATCTCGGAGCGCACCTTCTCAATGAAAGATTTATCCAAATACCACCCCAATGAGAGGCAGCAATTTCGAGACAGGAAAGGATGGTCTTATTTTACTGAGCATCTTTTGGAGGCCAATGAGCATATAGTGAAGGAGTTCTACACCAATTTGCTTTTTCTGGAAAAGGACTCAAAGGCATCCAAAGTTCACAATCTCACTGTGCCTTTTGACGGACCTTCACTTAATGACTATTTGGAGATGGATGAGGTGGATGATTCATTATACCGGGAAAAACTTGCCAAAAAGGATGCTGCGAGAAATTGGTTGGCTTTGCACTTGGCCAAGCCCGGGGACACCCCGGAGTGGTTAACGACTGGAAAGACTATCACCAGGAGGATCCTGAACTTCGAAGCTAAAGGATGGGAGACTTTTGTATGTAGCAGGCTAGACCCGACTCATCATGACCAGACCCTCCCTCTCAGTAGGGCTGTATTAATAGCATCTATCATGGCTGGATACCCCATCAATGTGGGAGGGGGGTGTGATGTCCGAGGTCATTAGCCGAGTGGTCAGCACAGGTGATACTTCTTACCTTTATCCTCATTACCTGACCATGTATTGTGAAGACCAGGAAGTGACTATGAAGCGCTTTGACACCAAAGTCAAGCCTAAAGCACCTTCATCCTGGTATGACTTGAAAGATGAGGATAACCCCAAAAATAAATCAAAGGGAAAGTCGGTTGCCTCCACTAGCCAGTCTGAAGAGCCAGTGGTTGTGGTGGAACCCTCTCTGCCCCAGCCTGCCATTCCAGAGGAGGCTCCAGGCCCATCTTCCTCCACAGTTACAGACATCCCCTCCACCAGAGCCTACCCCTTGACTGCTCAACGGCTGAACATGACCCCACTAGCCTCACTAACTGGATGCAGTCAACTACTACAAAGTTGACTGCAATTTCTACAGCCGTAGAAGCCCCAGTTACTCCTCACCCACCACAGGTCCCGCAGTCCATTGAGGACACTCTAAAAGAAATTTTGGAGAATCAGAAGAAAATCCTGGACGCAGTGGGTGCACATGAGAGTGCATTGGAAAAGCTGGCCAAAGAAACAAAGAAGCTGAGAAATACCAGGGCGTCAAAAGAGGAGGTGGCGAAGATGAGAAAGGAGGTCGACAAGCTATCAGGCGATCAGATTCCTTTGGAGATGCTACTAGCAGACCCAATAGAGCCCCAGCCAGAGCAGCAGCCATTGCCTCAGTCAGTGCAGGAGGAGGAGCCGGTGAGGCCACTAAAGAAGAGGAAGGTCATGCCCCGTGCCTAGAACATCAGGCTTGTATTGGCAGACCCCCCCACAGAGCACACTCAGGCTCAGAGCAGGAGGCCCAAACCACCGGAGCTCCATCACAGGCTATACCAGATCCAGCTCCTACAGGTTCCCCATCTCAGGCAGTTCCTTCCTCATCTCAGGCAGTTTCTACCCCATCTCAGACATCAAGGACCACAGCAGGCCGAGGGCCAATAGGGTGTTTTCTTTACTCTCTCTCTCCCATATTTTGCGCACTATTTTTACTTTATAGCATTGAGGACAATGCTTTCATTTAGTTTGGGGAGTGGACCTACATGCTTTTTATTTTGGCTACATCGGATTGTATAATGAAAACAACTTTTTATTTTTTTTCTTTACGTTATTTCCTTTTTTTGTATGTATAAGATAACTATCCACTGTAAATATTCATACCTTATGTAGATTCATCTAATTCCCCTATTGTACATATTCATTCCATCCCACGCACTTTACTTTATTTTACGCATTGTTTTTCTATTTTATAGCTTCTTACTTTTCTTTCATTGCTTTTTGTTTGGTTTTCTCGTCAGCAATAAGCCTTTGGTTTTCTTAACGCTACAGTTCTTTCCAAAGGTGGAACTTGTGTGAAACGGGTGGCTCTTCCCAAGGATGGACAATGTGACAACCTTCTTAAGGGTTTGAGTCTGTTTTTTTCCTTTTTTTGTTGTTTTGTTTTTCAATAACGGTGCCTCAAGCAAAGATTCAGTTGGGCCTAACACAGTTGCCTTTAATCCCATGGTCAAAGACAAACCGTTATGTTAAGGATGGTGATAGTGATGATCTTGAGACTCTTGTGTTGGCCTATAACCATCGGGCAGTTCTTCGGGACCATTTTTTGTTACTCAAAGCACGACTAAGATCATTGTGGGCCCTCGACTCTGTTTCTGTGATAATCCTTTAGCTGTGAGTGATGAGAAATTCGTAATTGCAAGTCCAAGTTCCGTGCCACTAGTCTTGAACTTGCCCTGAGTGTTGTCTAGGCGAAATTCTAGGTGTAATTGACTTAAGAAGTGACTATAGGCTTTCCCTGGCTTTAACAAAGAATTTAACACTTCCATGACCTTCCAAAAGAAATATTCCCTAGTCAACCCTTTTGATCCTTAAACCTTTTATTTCAACCCAAGTTACAAGCCTTTAACCATTCTTTTGCCCTCTCTTGGCACCCGATCTTTCCTTGGCGCTAAAAAAAAGGCATAAGTTTGGGGAGAGACGAGAGATGTGATGAAGTGAAAAAGAAGGCACAAAAGAAATAGAATAAAAAGGGCAATGAAAAAGAATGAAAAGAAAAGAATGAACAAAAATAAGAAATAAAGGAAATTGATGAAAAAGTGTCTCTCCAACCCTACAAAAGATAAAAAAAAGGGACTCAAAGAGTCGAGAAAATGTGAGAGCAAGAAAAAAATGAAGTGCTTAAGGAAAGATAAAACTCACTCTAACCAAATACGCCCTACCCTTGACCAAAATCCTTCATCATGATTCCACAAAAACCCTTGAAGCTCTTGTATCACACTTGAAACTATGGTATTGAAAAGTTCAATCATTGTCAATGATTCATTCGTATTAGGGGCTATGGTTAGTTCCAATTGATGCTAGTTGAGGTCACCAATAGTATGGCCAAATTTTTGTGAAATCTCTCATAGGGGTGGGGCTTATTTTTTTTTGCTTGAGGACAAGCAAGAGCTTAAGTTTGGGGGAGTTGATAACTTGGCTTTTTGCCTCGTTTTCCGTGCCCTTATACATGAATTTTGGATATAATTTTACACAAAATAGCCCCGAAAGCTTCTACGTTGGGCTTGTTGCAAGATTGAACCAGAAATGAAGGCATTCAGTCTAAAATATGCACAAAATAGGAGTGAATCCGGCACAAGGATCAAACCCAACAAGGCTACTCAAGCCAACAAGGCCACCGCGGCCGCGGTCGTGGTTTCGCGGACCGACGGTGCATTTTTCCAGTGAGTTCAGAAATTATGCCATCAGCCACCGCGGCCGCGGTCGTGGTTTCGCGGACCGCGGTGGATTTTCAGTAGCTCAGAAAGTTGACTGTCATCCACCGCGGCCGCAGTCGAAGTTTCGCGGACCGCGGTGGAGTTCCAGTGTGACCCAAGAATTGCAAGTTCTCACTGCAGCCGCGGTCAAAGTTTCGCGGACCGCGGTGGCGTTCCAGTGAGGTCCTAATATTTTCGCGGACCGTAGTCGTGTTTTCGCAGTCCGCGGTGGTCCTGCAGGTGTATTTTTATCCGAAAATTTGGCAGACTATAAATAGACTATTTACTAATTTATTTCTAGATCTGGAAGATATCAGCTGTTTTTCAGAGTGGAGAGCTCGTGAATATTTTAGGTTTTTTTTATTTCTTTAGCTTCATTCTTGCATTTTTAACATTGAAAACTTCAATTTCATTGTTAGGAATCAATTAAATGGGTTATTCTTCTTCCCTATCATTGTTCTCATCTTCGATTATGAGTATCTAGAACCGTTATCTAGGGTTGTGGATCAACCCTAGTGTGGGTATATAATGGGGTTTTGAAATTAAGGTTGGGAAATTAATGGGTGTTGGCTATTTAGGTTATTTCAAGGTTTTTATTGCTATAATTAGTGGTTTCAAACAGTAATTAACCTTTTCATGACTTGGGTCTTTCTTGAGAAAGAAGACTTGAGTCTAGAAATTAGCCTAATAGGAAATTAGGGCATTATCAAGAGATTGGTAGTCCCAATCAAAGGGGTTAAACCCAGAAATGGTAAAACCCTACTTGAGCCCTAGTTAACGGGTTAAACCTCGAGAGAGTAACACCCTACCTAAGCCTATATTGCTTGATTATTGGGCACCCAATTGGACTCAAGAGAATAAATTAGGGTATAATCACTCAAACTACCGAGAGGTACAGAGTGAGCACCTTCGTGCTTTGGTTATAGATATATCCCTAGCAAATTCCCCGAACTTATAATTGAATCCCTTTGTGTATCCACCTAGGCCACAGTCACGACCCTAGTGCCTTTATCAATATTAGAAAACAAAAACAAAAACAAAACAAAGTTAGTCATTAATTAGCTTACAAACAATAGAATACATTTAGTATAGTTCAACACCAACCAATGTTTAGAAGTGCAATTAGAAACACTCAACCCTTCTAGATCACTGATACACTCACTCCCATCTATAGGCTCCCTGTGGATTCGATCCGACCATTCGGGTAAAAGCTACATGACCTTTTCCTTCATACTTATATAGTAGTGTGGGTGCGTTGTCGTCATGGAGCATGATGATCCAGTGCCTCAGGATCCAGTGCCGCCCCCAACAGCAGTCCCGACTCAGACAACTATATCTCCAGAGGTGGGTCAGATGTTTAATGCTGTCAACAGTGCTATGGAGATGTTTAAAGCCTTCATGGCCAATCAGAATGAGAGAAGAGATGAGATTCCACCTCAATCAGATAGACAAAACAATTCTGAGTCCTCAAGAGTGAATGGATTTTTGAAGTTGAGTCCTCCATATTTCCATGGTTTTATAGCTGATGAAGATCCAATGTTGTGGCTGGAGGGTGTCAAGAAAGCCCTCCGAGCGATGAAGGAATTTGATGATGAAGCTGTGGAGCTAGATGCTTATCAGCTTAGAGATGTGGCTGGCGCTTGGTTTGAGATGTGGGAAAAGGAAAAAGATGAAGATGATGGTCCGCCTACTTGGGAAGAATTTGAAGAGGCCTTCATGGCTAACTTTATCCCAGAAGAGGATAGGGAAGCTAAGACTGCAGAGTTCGAACAGCTCCAGCAAGGGAATAAAAGTGTTCAAGAGTACTACATGGAATTCATAAGGTTGGCTAAGCATGCTCCTCACATGGTTCAGACAGAAAAACAAAGATTCGCAGGTTTGTTGGCGGTTTGGCTTACCACATTAAGCATAAGACATCAGCTGCAGCGGTAGGTATGAAATCATTCTCCTCTATTGTGGTCTTCGACAAGCACTTAGAAAAATATAGACAACAAAAAGAGAAGAAAAAGAGCATAACAAGAAAGCCCGGACAACGAGCAGGTTTAATGGTACATCCGGCGGAGGTAGAAGGGATTCCTCTGATAAGGAGTCATTAGCACCAGCTCAGTTCAGTCATCAGTCAGGTGGTGGGTCTTCTTTCAGATGTACTCAGAGTTATGGAAACCAGTCTCGCCAGAATAAGAATTTTAGGACATCATCCTCACATAGCCAGAGTCATGTTGAGCAACATTCACAACAACAAGGTCTTTGTAGAACATGTAAGTGGCAACATTCAGGTCAGTTCAAGCTCGGGTTTCATGGTTTCTTTCATTGTGGAGACATTGGTCATGTAAAGGCCAACTACCCAAAGTTGCTACGTAATTTCAACGGTGGATCAACTCGTCCTTCTAGTTCCTCAGCTACTGTAGTTGCACCACCTCAGGCTCGTGTTCTCATAATCAGACCGAGCATGGGGCAGACATAGGTCCAGATCGAATTACTCAGGGAGGGGGACAACCCCATTTGTTTGCTACACTTGATCGTCAGAGTGCAGAGGCATCTGCAGAATTTATTACAGGTATACTTTTAGTCTGCTCACATAATGCTTATACCATAATGGATCCAGGTTCAAAGTTTTCATATGTGACTCCATACTTTGCAATTAACCTCGGGCTAGAACCTGAAAAACATCGTGAGCCATTCCTAGTATCTACTCCAGTTGGCGAGCCAGTGAAAGTCATGAGAGTCTATAGAGGTTGTATAGTTTCAGTCCAAGGTCGCAACACCAAGGTCGATCTCATAGAATTAGAAATGGTGGATTTCGATATGATCATGGGTATAAATTGGTTGTCTTCCTTCTATGCCATGTTAGATTGTCATTCCAAGATAGTCAGGTTCCAATTTCCAAATGAAGAAGTCTTAGATTGGAAGGGTAGTTCAGCATCGCTTGTAGGTAAGTTTATTTCTTACCTTAAGGCAAAACGAATGATCGGTAAAGGGTGTCTTGCCTATTTGGCTCACATCATTAATCCAGAATCAGAACCACCAGCTCTTCAGTCTGTGTCAGTTGTTAGAGAATTTCTAGAAGTTTTCCCAGATGACCTTCCCGGGCTTCCTCCTAAAAGAATCATAGACTTTGGCATTGATCTCATGCCAGGCACTCAGCCCATATCTATACCTCCTTATAGGATGGCTCCAACAGAACTTAATGAGTTGAGAGAACAGTTGAAAGACCTTATTGACAAGGGCTTCATCAGGCCGAGTGTTTCAACGTGGGGTGCCCCGGTCCTGATTGTCAAGAAGAAGGATGGGTCTCTTAGAATGTGCGTCGACTATCGGCAGTTGAATAAAGTTACCATTAAGTACCCACTGTCAAGAATTGATGATTTATTTGACCAACTTCAGGGTGTAAAGTACTTTTCATAGATATACTTGAGGTCTGGGTACCATCAGTTGAGATATAGAGAAGAAGATATATCTAAAACAGCCTTTAAGAACTCGCTACAGGCACTATGAATTTCTAATGATGTCCTTAGGGTTGACAAATGCTCCAGCTGCATTCATGGACCTCATGAATAGAATTTTCAAGCCATTCCTGGATAAATTTATTATCGTGTTTATAGATGATATTTTGGTATACTCTAAGGGAAAGGATGAGCATGCCGAACACCTCAGGATAGCCTTGCAGACCTTGAAGGAGAATGAGCTTTATGCCAAATTTTCTAAATGTGAGTTCTGGTTGCAGTCAGTGGCATTCTTAGGCCACGTGGTATCTAGTGAAGGCATAAAAGTAGATCCTCAGAAGACAGAAGCAGTTAAGAACTGGCCTAGGCCGACAACACCAACCGAAATCAGGAGTTTCTTGGGGTTAGCTGGCTACTATAGAAGGTTTCTAGAGGGATTTTCCTTACTTGAAGCTCCATTAACTAAGTTGACTTAGAAAGTAGTTAAGTTCCAGTGGTCAGACGCTTGTGAGCAGAGTTTTCAAGAGTTAAAGAAGAGGTTGACCACTACACCTGTGTTAACCTTGCCGACAGGTTCGGGTGGGTTCACAGTGTATTGTGATGCCTCTAGAGTGGGTTTCAGTTGTGTTCTTATGCAAAATGGAAAAGTTATTGCTTATGCTTCCAGGCAGTTAAAGAACCATGAAAAGAACTACCCCACACACGACTTGGAGCTTACAGTAGTGGCGTTTGCATTAAAGATATGGAGACACAACCTTTATGGTGAGCCTTCTGAAGTGTTTACAGATCACAAAGCCTCCAGTACATTTTCTAGCAAAAAAAATTAAATTTGAGACAGAGAAGGTGGCTCGTGCTATTGAAGGATTATGACATCAATATTCTTTATCACCCGGGCAAAGCTAATGTGGTAGCAGATGCACTTAGTAGGAAGTCAATGGGTGTCTTGGCCCATCTTGCAGTACAAAGGCGAACTTTGGGTCGAGAAATTCAAAATCTGGCAAATGATGGAATTAGATTGGATGAGACCGAAGAAGGAGGTATAACTGCTTATGCCTTAGCGCAATCCTCCCTTGTTGCGCATGTTAAGGCTAAGCAAGACGAAGATCCGTACTTAGTGAAGTTAAAAGGAGTCAGAAACAAAAAAATCACCGCTTTCACTCTAGGAAGTGACAAAGTTTTGAAGTTGAATGATCGGTTATGTGTGCCTGATGTAGATGGTCTTAGGAAGGCCATAATGGAAGAAGCTCACAGTTCGAGGTACTCTATCCACCCAGGTGATACCAAAATGTATCTAGATTTGAAAGAGTTGTATTGGTGGAAAGGCATGAAGAAGCAAGTAGCGAATCATGTGGCTAAATGTTTGAATTGCCAGCAAGTCAAAGCCGAGCATCAGAGGCCTGGTGGCCTCGCTCAAGATATAGAGATACCATAGTGGAAGTAGGAGATGATTAATTTGGATTTAGTAGTAGGTCTACCTCGCACATACCGTAAGCATGATTCAATTTGGGTTATTGTAGACCGACTGACAAAGTCCGCGCATTTCCTACCAGTAAAGACGATAGATTCTGCAGAGCAGTATGCAAAGTTGTACATTAAAGAAATAGTCAGATCGCATGGTACTCCAGTTTCATCATATCTGACAGAGGCCCTCCGTTCATGGCGCATTTTTGGCAAGCATTTCAGAAAAGATTAGGTACCAAGGTCAATTTGAGCACCGCTTTCCATCCACAAACCGATGGCTAGGCAGAAAGAACCATTCAGACTCTAGAAGATATGCTGCGAGCATGTGTTATAGATTTTGGAGGTAATTGAGATGATCACTTGCCACTTATAGAATTTGCTTACAGTAACAACTATCAGGCTAGCATCGGTATGGCTCCTTATGAAGCGTTGTATGGGCGAAGATGTAGGTCTCCAGTGGGTTGGTTTTAACCAGCAGAGGTGTCGTTGATTGGTCCAGAGTTTGTTTGTGAGGCCTTAGAGAAAGTCCAGCTAATCAGAGAAAGACTGAAAGCGGCTCAGAGTCATCAAAAGTCCTATTCTGACAAGTGGCATCGTGACTTAGAGTTCATGGTTGGTGACAAGGTGTTTTTGAAAGTGTCACCAATGAAAGGAATTATGAGGTTTGGTAAGAAGGGGAAACTTAGTCCTAGATTTATTGGACCTTATGAGATTATAGAGAAGAAGGGAAACGTGGCTTATGAGCTAGCGCTGCCCATCGAGTTTTCCTCTGTTCATCCTGTCTTTCATGTGTCTATGCTTAGAAAGTACATTCATGATGAGTCACATATAATACCTGCCGATACCATAGAAATTAAAGAAGGCTAGACTTATGAAGAGGTACCTATAGAAATTCTCGACAGGCAAGTAAGAAAATTGAGAACAAAAAATTTAGCATCGGTAAAAGTTTTGTGGAGTAATCATGATGCAAAAGAGGCTTCGTGGGAGGTCGAGGAAGATATGAGAGAGAAATATCCATATTTATTTGAGGAAAAAGGTATGTGAACCTAGGTTTGATTTGACATTTATATTTTATGTATTAAATACAAGTTAACATGTGTTTATGTCCTTGCCAGATTATACTTAGTTGTTGAAGTAATTTAGTTTTGGCATGCTAGAGTACATTTAACTAAAATAATTTAGTGCCATGCTAGAGTACATTCAACTCATTAAAGTTATTTACTTTTGTTAAAGTGTTGTGCTTTAGATTCTTCTTGGTTATTGTGGTACCTCCTTGCCGGAGTGTGAGTAATTAATTTATGAGCTATGTATGGTGCCTATGAATTGCCTGTTATGGTATATTTGGTTGTTGTTGGTGTAGTTATAGTATTTGTGACAGGGATATTTATTTGATAGTCCAATTTACAAGGGAAACTCTGCCGAAATTTTTGCAAATTTTGGGAGTTAACCAAAATTTTGACTCCCTTGTAAGAGTGAATAGTGCTAAGAAACTTAAGAGGTTCAAGGACCTAAGAATGCAGGTCAAATTAAGAATAAGGCCCTAGCAAGATTTGATGACGAATGTTTTTAAAGAGGGAAGATTGTAACACTCCTCAAATTTATAAAAGTTTCAAGACACGCTAATTATAGAACTAAATTATTACTATTATTTTTATTTTTATCTTGCCTATATATATATATATATAAATTGGATATAAAATTAGGAAAATATTAATAGTTTTAGTATTGGTAGTTATTAAAAGTATGTATAATTAAATACAGATTAAGTCAAAACAAACACACACAAAAAAAAAAGAAAGGAAAAACAAGCAAAAAAATGAAAAATAACGTGAAAGCCTTAAACCATAAAAGGTTGTGGAAGGCAAAAGAAGTAACAAAAGGGGGTTTTATACTTTATACTAAGAAACAGAGAAAAGAATCGTGAAAAGGCAGAACTAAAAAGCCTCTCTCTGTTCACGCACGAAAGCAGAATCGTGAACCAGGGCCTTGCTACTTAGTACTCACGCAAGCAACGGGAAGTTTAGGTTTCTTTACAAATCGCAAATTTTTTAACTCAGATATATAAAATGTTCCATTTCCAATTATCCTAGAGTAGTAATAGGTATAGTAACTCCCTTCTTTCTCTATATCAACAATAGATCTCATGTTTAGGGTGAAACTTTAAAATTGATTAAAATGTACTGGTTATGTAGAATCGATTGTTTGACTGGTGTCAATTGGACTGGGGCCTACGTATTGGCTCGAGAAGTTTTGAGATGAGTTGATATAACCCTTTACCAAAGTGGTTTAACTCACAAAAGTATGCATACAAGGTGTTTGATGAATTGGCTAAAAGAGTGAATATGTACTTAATTGAAGTGAGTGAGTTCCTATTAGTTTAGAATTATTTTAGTTAAAATTAGATGATTTATTTTGATATATGTGCATAAATTTTCAGATTTTTGTGTGATTTTTATATACCATTTTCATGTTAAAAATTCATGAAAAAGCAAGAATATTTAGAAATAATTTTGAATGTTTATTTCATTCTTATGCCATACCTTACATTTAAGAATTCTAGAATAAGTATGTTTGAAACATTTAGACTTGCAAAGTCACAAGAAGAAGTTTTAGAAAGAAAATATTTTTGGGAGTATCCTTTATTCTGAGAAGGGGTCATCGTCCAAGCCGAGGGTCCTGACTAAGGCGTTGACTTCATGAAACTACTTGTGCCAAAGTAGGGAGCACACGAGCCGAGGGTCTCGTTGCTGAGAATTCACTTAGCCAGGCTAAGGTATGATACATGAGCGCTGAGAACCATGAAGCGAGTGACACCTCGTGGACTGGGTCTATTCGATCAGGTTGGGATCGAACTCGTGCCGATCACACGGTGACTAAGATAGAACTAGGCCAGGATAGTTGGAACTCCCAAAGTATAAATAGAAGTATTTTTTTTTTGAAAAAGAAAAGAATTTCTTTTAGAATATTCATAAACTAATATTATGCAATTATTTTAGAATTATTCTTAGAAGCTTTATGTTTTCTATGCATTTAGATACTTTGCTCGTAATGTGTATTGTATTAAAGTTTCGTCCCCTGTCGTTGAGACTCATTGAGTACAATGGATGGTACTGGCGTTCTCTTTTGGGAACTTACGTTGGTCTGCGGTACAACGTAGGAACCGGTTTTGCAGGCGAACATGCTACGGGTTAGGACTTCCCTCTCTTCCAGTGCTATTGGTGAGCTCCACTTTTGTTCGTGGAGTATTCCTTAAAGTCATATTTATCTAGCTATTTCTTTGTTTACTTAGAGAACTGGCCAGGAAATCTCAGGTCCTGAGCAGTGCGTCAGTTTATCAGTAGAGGCTTCATAGACATAGTCGTGGGTTTAAGATTCAGATGATTTTGATAATAACTTAGTAGTATTTCTTTATTTTCTACGAGTAAAGTTTTGGAGTTGGTTTAGTTTAGATATTTAGATTAATTTTTTTTTTATCAGGAAAAGATATTTAGATTAATTAAAAGTATTTGATTATAATATTGCTTTATTGCATATAAAGGTTGAAGTTATAATAGATTTGATAAGCGCAGATGGTTCGCTCGATCATATTCGGTGATCGGGTGCCGGTCTCAACTTGTTTAGAAAATGGTTCGTGACAGTAATAAAAATATTTTATCCACTGTTCACATGGAAAGTTACATCCTCTAAGCTAGGTGATATTTGGTTGGTACTAGACAGTAGAAAAAATAATAATCTCTACATATATAAAATTTTAACATTGTTAATACATATGTTGGTTTCAATATTCCGCAAGTAAACTCTTCGTAACTACCAACGATTGTGGTGAGATCATAAGAATATTATTTATTCTTAATCATAGCTTTTGGGTTCGAGCTTTGAGAACGAATCCACCTTTAGTAAGGATTGTTTTTCCCCATGTGAGAAAGCATAGGAGAAAATATATTGTTGATATTAGATACTCAATACAATACATGAGGTCCTTATTTATAGCTATACTCTACAAGGACATATTACTCCTATTACAATGTGGGACAAGACTACATTATGTAAATATTTGTAAACTAACACTCTCCATCAAGGCGGTGCATACAAATCATATGTACCGAGCTTGTTACATATATAACTAATACGAAGACCAATGAGGGACTTGGTGAAAATATGTGCAAGCTGATCATTCGACCTCACAAACTTTGTAGCAATCTCTGCTGAAAGTGTGATGACCCAAGGGGTCATTTTATGAAATAAGACTCTGTTCTAGGCTTATTAGCCATAAAAAGACTAATTTTATTTACTTCAATTTGCGTGCACAGTCCGGGCGTGAAAACGGAAAGCTTTTATGTGAAAATATAAGAAATAATAATTTTTAGAATTAAAATTTGGTTTTAGTTGACTTGAGTCAACATTTTTAGTATACGGATCCGGATCTATGTTCCGTCGATCCCGGGAGATTCGCAGTAAGATATGGGACTTGGGCGTATGCCCGGAAATGAATTCCGAGGTCCCAAGCCTTAGAAATCAATTTTTGAAAGAAATTGTTTTGCTGAATTATTAATGAAATAAAGAAAAGAATTAATATTTAATACCATTGGTATCAGGCTCGTATTTTGGTTCTGGAATCCGGTACAGATTTATTATAGTATTTGAATACTAACTGTGAAGTTTGGTGAGAATCGGAGTTTATTTGACGTGATTCGGACGTCCGGTTGAGAAATAGTGAAATTGAAGTGTTCTTGAGAAAAATGATGAGTTTTGAGGTTTAATTCATAGTTTTACATGTTATTTTCATGATTTGATCGCACAAGCAAGTCCGTATGATATTTTTAGATGTTTGGTTTAGATCCCCGAGGGCTCGGGTGAGTTTCGAATAAGTTTGTGTTGTGTTGCGCTCGTTCTTTCTTATGCTTCGACGTCGTTTCTTCACGCATGAATGATATCATATTGAACAAATGAGCTCCGATTTCTGTTTTGAATGAAGTATTAGATCCGTATCATAATTACGGACCCGTAGCAAAAAGAATCGTTGAATTTGGATATCGTATGAGGATTTTATGGTCATTTTAATAAGGTTGCCAGATTTTTCAGATTAATTACGAAATTGCTACTGGCAGCGTATTTAAAAATCTGCACAATTTGTAAATATTTAAACCTACATATCTCATTCATTATAAGGTCAAATTGAGTGATTCAAAAGCCTAACTTGACCATAATTTCACAAGGAACCAATTAGAGACATAAGAATTGAGTTTCTGGATCAATTGGTATGATAAACGAGGCAAAATAGCTGGCAGAAAAATATGTAAAACTAGGGTTTGTTCATTCGGTCATATTTTGGGTTGGAAAGCTCGGATTTGGGTTATTTTCACTATAGAGATTGAGGGTTTGGGTAGAATTAGAGAATTTAGTTAAAAACGAATCTTTACCTAAAAAGGATAAGCGATCGCTGCAAATATAATCTGGTCTAAAAGTCCGGAGTCGAATCCCACAGAGAACTAACGTTTCGCTATAATTGTTAAATATTGCTAAGAAACACAAGTCCAAACAATTTCCTAATTATAGAGATTATAATATTTATTTCTAACTAATTAACTAACAATTATTATAAAGCAGTAAAATTATCAACTAAAAAGGATGAAATTTAGGACAAAACTAAGGAGGTCTAGAGTTATGAGTTCCCCAAATACTGGAATCCTTCCCGCTATGTTCACTACAATTTCGCCTATGTATTCTCTAATGATCTTGAGCATTTTAGGTTTCGTAATTCTCTCTCGAGCAACTACAATAATTTACTAGACATATTCTCTCGAACTACGCTAGTTGACTTTATCTAACCGCTCATTATGACCACGTCAAGGCTTTGTTATTTCTAAACCTACCTTTAAACACGTTGTATTGATTTCTCACATACATTAGGAGTAAAGTTGTTCCACAACCACCTAAATATGTATCATTTCTAAGCAATACATAATAAATAGGCACAGTCAATCGATGGCCATTCAATCAACAATAATAAACACGTAATTGAACAAGTAGAGAAATCCAACGGCTCAATTATATAAAAACATAACAAGAATTTATCCTACAAAAGGTTCCATCAAAATCCTAGATAAAAAATTAGCTATTCATAATAATATGTAAAACTACAATACTAAAAGTCATAACCACAATGAAAAATAGGAAGAGGAAGGAAAAACCCGTAGAAGAATTCCCCGCCTTGCTCTTATTGTGTCTCTGCCACCTCAGGTCGAATCTGTGTCAAAAATATGTCCAACCTCCTCAAAATACCAGTTTTCCATGTATATATACCAAGTAGGGTCGGGCCTAAATAATGATACCTTCTCTTATGCGAAAAAGGACAGTTTTTCAGGTCTGGAGTAGCGCGGCCGCGCTAAGCCATGTTAGTGGCCGCGCATATTGAAACGTTTCTGCCCCATTTACGCGTCAGGTCCGCGGTCTCGGTTTTGACCGCATTTTTCACCCTGTTTCGTTTGAAATTTGGAAAAACATAAAACATGAAAGTTGTATCCCTTTGAGTTTGCTTTCCAACCATATATTATATAGCCAAATGGAGTTCTGAGCAAAGAGTTATGTCTATTTTACTAGACAGTGCGCAATATGCCTCCTCGAGTCTTCGTTTGTTCTTAACTATCAAATTTGACCCCGAACACGACCCCGAATTAATTACTTGGGCTTTTACTCAGACTTCAAATCTCCAAATCACTTGAATTCATTCCATAACATCTATATATCTCGGAATCATTCCTACAAGGCATAAAACACACAATTAGTGCAAAACACTAGCGATTATAGCTCAAACTCAATTAAAGTGCAGTAAACTAGAGTGTAATAAGCGACTAAAATACGCAATTATATCATATCATCAACATCCCACACTTAAACCATTGCTCGTCCTCGAGCAATAACTACACTTCATATAGACACGGCCTTTTAAGCAATTCTCCTAACTCATCACACCAAGAATATTTAAAATAGACTAAGCACAAAAGCGTAACATCTTCACCTCAAGATTGGACTCACAAGTACCGCGCATTATTCACAACTCACCCACTTACTCTAACATAGAGGTCACTGACATTATCTTTCCTTCATGAATCAGGTGCCCTCACAAAAAAAAAAAAAAGAGTAGTTCCACACAATAAAATTTAAGAACACTTAGGAACTCAAGATAGAAAGAATTCACTCACTCTCAGAAATAATATTCATGTGCCACAAAAGATGCACCATAGGCTTGCCTGTAGTGTACTACTCTATTGAGCTCATTCAGTCTAGGATCAAGTATGACTTTATTTGGTTGTAATGAAGGCTGTGGGACGGGTATGATACATTTAGATATAAGAGTAACTACACCTCCCTAAGCACTTTA
>MDKI01166653.1:0-11881 GCA_005239505.1 Nicotiana paniculata | reverse complement strand
CATCACATATAGACAAAAAAAGAAATAAAAGTAAGGTGCAAGAAACTCCCTGATCCAAGTAGCGTCGACATCCTTTCCATTGATCTCGCTTTCATGCTCCTTCGAGCAAATGCTTTAATCACTTTATGCCTCAACTTTGAACTTATGAATTGGATCCCAAGTTTTGAATCTGCTCTACGATCATGCTCCTGGGGTGGTGTAACAAATCTGCCTGGCCCAATAAAACAGTGTAGTAATCTGCTTCTTGGCCTTTCGACGAAATGTGTACTCCTTACTTTCTGGCAAGAAGAATTGCAGACTGTAGGCATCTTGTTCTTTATCCCTCAACTCATCAGGTGGTTTGGATAACTCTATTTGCATATCATCATCCCAGCACAATGTGAAAAAATGGTTGGAGTGTATACCAACATCCTAAACAATAATGAAACTAGATTCAACAAAGTAGGTATCATCGATATCCTTGGTTAAATCTAGTATCTTTTCTACCACATCATCATCCTCTGATTTCAGTTCCAACCTGGGTGGTTCTTCAATAGATGGCTTGGCCAGCGGTTTCTCTCTTTCCTCTACGTATAGTGACTCAAACTCTAGATCCTTTGGCCATACCCCTTTTTTCTCAAGTGCTAACACCCAATCTGCTAGTTCTTCACCGTTCATATCATCTAAATTCATCAAACATTCATCCAAAGGGTCCCCAACAATCAGAGATGCATAATCTTTTTTGAGATCACATTCACAGCATCAATAAGAGAGAAGTTGGCGAACTCACTAGGTCGCCTCATAGACTTCTGCACGTTGAAAGTGATCTCTTCATCGTTGAGCCTCATCTTAAGTTCACCAGTCTCACAATCGATAAGAGCTTTGCCTGTGGCCAAAAATGTCCTTCCCAAGATTATGGGGATTTCCTCATCCACTTTGAAGTCTAATATCACAAAATCAATAGAAATACAAACTTCCCCACTTGCACCAATACATCATCCAGAATACCCGACGGTCTTTTTACCGCCTATCAGCAAGTTGCAGCAGCATGGAGGTGGGCCTCGCTCTACCAATCCCCAGTCTTTTATATATGGCCAGCGGCATCAGATTAATGCTAGCTCCCAAATCACATATAGTTTTGGTGAAAGCTAAGTTTCCAATGGTACAAGGAATTGTAAAACTCCCTGGGTCAGACAACTTTTCAGCAATAGGGCGCGTCACCACCGCACTACAAGTCTGAGTAAGGGTGACAGTAGCCAGATCTTAGAAGTCAACTTTTCTGGACATCAAGTCCTTCATCATTTTAGCGTAACCAGGCATTTCCTTCAACGCATCAATGGATGGGATATTTACTTGTATTTGATTTAGCATGTCCAAGAACTTTTTGTACTGTTCATCCTTTTGGTATTTGGCTATCCTCTGAGGAAATGGAGCTGGCGGTCTCTTTTTCCCAGTGATTTGGGACTTTTCTTTTTCAACCACCACCTCAACTACCGGCTTCTAGGCTATCTCCACTTCTTTTTCAGTCTCACTCTGTGCACTGGGTTCTTCTTCAGTAGGTTGCACTGTTACCTTGGTCAAGTTTGTCGAGTCATCAAGTTCAATCGGCATGGGTACCAGTGTCTCGGCCTGTCTGCTTTCACGATCTCTCTCCAGTTCCAAGTTTAATTCTCTGCCACTGCTGAGAGTCACTGCCATCAGTTGCCTTGGGCCCTGGTCCATAGGATTTACCTGAGCATCTGCAGGTAAAGTTCCAGGAGGACGATTTGTTCACTGCCATAGATATCTGGCCCAACTGTACTTCAATATTTTTAATAGCTGCATCATGTACATCTACTCTCTCACTGATTTTGGCATTTGACCCAATAACCTGCTGCATCATAGCTTCTAACCTGGAAAACCCATCTTCTTGCTTTCCCCCCTGTTGATGCTGAGGAGGGTAGTATGCTTGTTGTTGATTCTGATGGTTATAACCTTGTGGCCTCTGATACGGTGCTGCATTACCTTGTTGTCCCCTGACACCCATATTTCCACTGTTCTGTTGTTGGTGGGGTGGTCTATATGGTTGAACTTGCTGAACCCAGTTCTGCCCCCCTTGTCTCTGGCTTCCATAATTCGACACATAATTCATATTTTCTAGATAAGGAGGGTGATGACATTCTGCATTCCAGTGATTACCAAGTGGTTGACTAATGCAAGATGTGCATAAGCCCCCATTGGTTGTGTCTACGATGTGTACCTGCTGCTTTTGTCCTGATTCTTCCACCTTCTTAGTAAGTATACTCATCTGTGTAATCAAGGTGGCCACGCTCTCTGCAATAGAATTAGATGGATCGAATGGAACTGAGTGAACTACATGAGTAATGGGTGTATTCCTTGTTGTCCACGTTCTCTCCACGTTTTGCTCAAGAATGCTCCACCAGCTGACGCATCAACATTTGCTTTAACAGTATCAGCCAAACCCATATAAAAACGCTGCCCCAACATTTGCTCTGGAATACCATGATGTGGACAGATAACCAGCATCCCCTTAAATCGTTCCCATGTCTCTTGTAGTGTTTCAAGTGGTTTCTGTCTGAAGCTCAATATTTCATCAATTTGTTGAGCAGTCTTGTTGGGTGGATGAAACTTGTTCACGAACTGTTTGACTAACTCCTCCCATGTGGTAATGGAATTGATGGGAAGTTTATCCAAGTCTGGGCAGCTCCAGTCATTGAGAATGGAAACGACAATAGTTTTATTGCCTCCTGAGTGACGTTCGGCTGCCTTTGTGTTTTACAAATTGACAGGAAGTTTTTCAAATGTTGTTGGGGGTCTTCGATGTATGATCCTGAGAATAGCCCTTTGTTCTGTAATAAGTGCAACATATTATTTGTTATCTGTAAGGACTCTGCTTGAATATGAGGAACCAGTATCGCTGTGGCCAAATTCTCAGCTGTGGGTTGTGCCCAGTCATATTGGGGATCCTCTGCCCCTATGTGAGCGACTGGATCTACCACGTCATCCCCATGATTGTTCGGTTGTGTGTATCTTCCATGTCTGTTTCAATTTGTTCAAGTTGTGGTTGATGTTTGCTTTTCCGGTTGGTCCGGTTTATGGCCTTGAAGTTAATTCCCCGGCAACGACGCCAAAATTTGATCACGCTCAACTATGTATAATAAAAGACTAAACGGGCATTGCAAATATAATCCGGGGTATTATGCCCAGAGTCGATCCCACATGGAATTTAAGTATCAATCAAGTCTTTAGAATACGCAACTTTTACTCAATCAATTCTCTCAAGACTTTTTTGATATAAATTGGTGATGTTTTACTAATCCTACTAACAATAATAATAACTAACAATTACTAACAATGTGTTGTAAGCAATTATGATAAAGGTCTAAGGTTATGGTTTCCCCCGTTGGTGAACTTACTTATCAGATACTTCTTATAGTTTGATTAGTTGTCTCTATCAATCATGAACACTCTATCTACCATAAATCTCTCTCAAGTAATTATGATACTTTACTAGACGCACTCTCTCAAGTTGCGCTAGCTGGATTGCATTATAGTTCACTTTAGATTGCACGCGAGGTATCGTTATCTCTAATCCAACCTCTAAACCCTCAGTTATGACTTTCGTCGATACTCGGGGAGTGATGTTGTTCAAACAACTACCTAAATATGCACTCTCTCTCAAGTAGATACATAATAAATAGGAACATCTAATTGAGGGCCCTTCAATCAACTACAACAAGAACGTAGTTGAACAAATAGAGATTAATCAACCAATCAAAACTATATTAATATCACAATAAGTTTATCCCCCAACGGGTTCCACCAAAACCCTAGATTAAGAACTTAGCTACTCATATTCATAAGAATCAATTCTAAAATAACTTGCATAATTGAACTACAAAATAATGAATAAAAGCTATAAAAATCAATGTTTTCTTCACTGAGTAGTAATCCACAAGTTTGTCTTCACTTCAATGGCTTTTCTCCCCTTCGACCCCTTCAAGTTGTGTTTTTGGGTTCTATTTATATGTTTGGGATAAACCCTAAACGTGTAGGAGACTTCTATTCCAACCGGGAAACACTTAAACTCTTCAAAACTCAAATTTAGTCGGAACAAGGGCCTGGCGTTTGGGCCCTGGCGCCTGGCTAACGCCAGGCTAAGGCAGGCGTTTCAGCTCTAATGCCTGGCTAATGCCAGGCAGGGTCAGGCGTTTCAACTCTGGCGCTCGGCTATATCTCGGTGCACTCCTCCTCGCCTCTTGAGCGTGTTTTCGATGTATTTGCATCCATTTAGCTCGGTTTCCATCTCCAATTCACCTACACATGAAATAGACTCCATTATGCACATAAAAAGTGTATTTTTATCATTAACGCACATAAAATGTAAGGTATATAACATATTAAACCATGAATTCTAGCGACGCATCAGGCACGATCAGCAGGAGTCTCACCATCAGGTGAAGAGAGGTTATGACCTTGTTGAGCTTTCTCCATGGCTTCCTTAGTTTTAGCTATTTCAGCACTAAGGTTGAAACCCTCTTAACTCATTTCTGTCAATGTGTCAAGGCGAGAATTCATATACGCCCAACTCACATCAACATCAGCGACCTCTTCAAGATCTTCATAATCCCTTGCCCATACTTGAAGCTCAGCTTTCAATCTGTCCTTCTCCGCTTCAGCAGCTTCATGGGCGGCCCTTAACAATACGATCGACTCCTCCAGAGTTTGAACTTTATCTAAAGCATTACGAAGATCCTCTTGAGTACGGGTGAGTGATTGCACGAGCTCGCCTGAGTATTCCTCCTTCTGCCCCAGAAAGTTTTTTAAGTCTCTAATCTCCTCTAAGGTGCGGGATAGCTGCTCAGCAAATGAAGACTCCAAAATACTCTTGTCTTTATCAGCCTGACTGGAAGAAGCCTTCTCTACTGCCAGTTCTGCCGCCATGAGCCTCATCTGCCGCTTCAAGGTACTCCTTTGCTCTTCTAAGGCATCCATGTCAATCCTTAGGCTATCATATTGTGCTTTCCAATTATCAGCATCGGGCTGCAACTCTTTTGTCTCCTGATCCGTATTTGAGATCCTCTTCATGATCTCCATGCCTATAAGATTAATCTACAAGAAATAAACCAATTAGATATGACAAATTTCATATACAAAAGTGAAAGAGGATAACATGCACCATACCTTCAAAGAGGTATGCACAACTTCATTGGCCCATGTAAGAGCATTATGGCTAGCTAGCTTGGTTTTCTCGGTGGGACCTATAAAAAGCTTAAGCCACACTTCGGGCTCACCCGTTTTCTTGAAAAGATTCCCCTCAGCTGGAACCTCTATTATCACCTGCCTCATCTCTATGCTAGAAGACCCTACTTCACTAGCGGAAGGCATGGAATCATGCAGAGATGAAGCAACAACAGGCACGGAGGGTTGAGGAACTGGAGAAGCCACGGGCAAAGCAACATGCACGGAGGATTGAAGAGTTGAGGAAGCCACGGGAAAAGCAACAACAGAAGCCGTAATAGCCAGAGGAGCAGATGAGACAGCTTCTCTTAAAGAAGCAGGAAAAACAGCAGCCAAAGGGACATCATCAGGAGCAAGGTCAAAACCTTCATGGAACAAGTAACCTACAGACTCATGAATGGGGGAATGTGAAACATCTTCAGAGGTTGAGGGCTCAACCATAGACATGGAAATAAAAATTCATGGGTGTAGACTCATCGTCCGAAACCACCCCCTTCTCCGTGGCCTGCGCACCAAAGCACTCTCCTCTTCTTTTTCTTCTTCTACGGAACGGGACTCACCAATCTTCCTCTTCGAGGAAGATGAACCAATAATAATCTCTTGGGCCTGGGCCAAAGACATCTTCGAGATAGAGGAAGCAGACACCCCACGAACAGAGAACCCTATCAAAAGGGAAAAAATTAAGCGACCGAGAAAGAAGAGGCTCGAATAAGGAAAGAAGCAAGAACAAAAGCTTCACTTGCCGTGGGTCTTTACATGCCAACCGTACTTCCCAGTGAAGTACTTCCAAGATCTCTCTTCTAAAGGAGCAACGGACAACAAGAGTACTGAAAGCAATCAAGAACTGGGCCAATGTCTCCTGGAGGTCTGGAGTAACAGTAGGGACCTCCTGTGCCCCTCCAATCGTAGCTGCTGGGGGCTCCTCTGCCTCTGCTCTGGCCGGTGCTCGGGCTGCACCGCGTGCTCACTCCCTGCCCCGGCCCCTGCCTCTAGTGGCTCTGACTGGGGGCTCGGGTGTCTGGTCATCAGTATGTCCGGTACGGTTACGAACCATCTGCAAGCAAGAATAGTATAGAGTTTAAGAATTTGATGACAGTAACTAGCACGATAAGGAATTCCAAAGAATTTTATTGTTCTTAACAGTTACATAGCCTCCCGAAGATAGATACGGACGTCTCCTCATCGATCCGCGAGAGTCTAATAAACCGGCTTGTGACTTGTGATTCCTATGAACCTAGATGCTTTGATACCAACTTGTCACGACCCAATTTACCCTCCGAAAGGTATCGTGACGACACCTAGTCTCTATGACTAGATAAGCCCAGAATTTGTAAAAATAACATAATCAATAAAGTAAAGACAGAAAGGATATCAATAGATATAACGTAGCTGCTCAGCATATACAGTTTTACTTCCCAAAACCCGGAATATCACCATAGTCACAAGCTCTTTAACAAAAATGGCTCTATACAATGAAACAACGGGAAAATGTACAAGTCTTTCTATGCCTATTCTAGAGTAGAAGGGGACTCGTGGGATTCTGCGGATGCGGCAGAATTACCTCGCGGTCTTCTAGCTGCTGGTAGACAACTCCTAGCCACGATACTGAGTGTTGGTACCTAGTCTGCACATGCGGAAAACATGCGCAGGAAAGGGCGTGAGTACTCCACATTCGGTACTCCATAAGTGCCAAGCCTAACCCCAGTCAAGTAGTGACGAGGTCAGGTGGAGGCCCTACCGAGTTTGTAAAACAAGTCAATATACAATATTTTAAAACAGTGAAAGATAGACAAGCAATGATAATAGGTTTAACGGAAACGGAAAGATTTAATAACATAAAGAGAGCCATCGACTCAGCACAACATATATCTCAACAATAAATGTGCAATGTAGTACACGGGGAAAGCTCCCGGATCTCAGTCCGTAGTCCCAATTTAAATATACTATGCAGTACAGGGGAAAGCCCTTAGATCTCTGTCTGTAGTCCCAATTTAAATATGCATCTCAGTACAGGGGGAAAGCTCCCGCATCTCGGTCCGTATTCCCAATTTAAACCTAAGCATGATGTGACTAGTAAAAAATAAGAGGAATTCCAGTCAGAACAGGTAGGCATGCTTACACTTAGGCTATCTACTCAATTAAGATAGGAAACAGTAATATATGAATGAAATGAGTGTTTTTCATGGGAGAAAATAGGATTTTAGCAACAATGACCCGTGTACTCACTCGTCATCTTGCGTACACAGCATCCACATATCAAAATCAGTATAAAAATGCCTAAGGGAAGATCCCCAACACAGAATTAGGCAAGCCGCTTACCTGGACTGCGCTAATCAACTCAATACCAAGCTCTTGCCACGAGCATCGGTTTCCGGGTTGCCCAAATCTATTCAAATCGATTGCACGGTGTAAATATCACTTCAAGGGAACAAGATAGCTAATTATTTATAAGCTAGAACGTGAATTTAGAAAATTCGCCCAAAAAGTCCCTCGGGCCCACATCTCGAAATCGAGTAAAATTTATATTTTCCGGACACCCATTCACTCACGAGTCTAACCATATAAGAATCTCTCAAATCGGAGGTCAAATACTCAATCAAAACTCAATAATTCGATCTATGAAGTTCATCCCATTTTCCCATAATTTTCGAAATTAGAGGTTGAATTTAAGATTGGAATCATGGAATATGATCTATAAGGGATAGAAATCACTTACCCAAGTTACCCAGGTGTAAAAGTCTTCAAAAATCGCCCTTCCCGAGCTCTCAAATTCGAAAATATGAAAATGGCATAAACCCTCGGATTTGGGGTTTTATTAATCTGCCCAGGCATTTGTCTTACGTGATCGCGTACAATGGGTCACGATTGCGGAGGGTAATGAAACATGCGCCTGACATTCCTTCATTGTGATCGCGATTAAAGGTTTGCGATCGCGTCTGAAACCACGCGACCGCATAGAGCAAAACATTGCACCTCACCCAGCCTTAGGATACCTTACGCGATCGCGATCATTGGCGTGCGATCGCGGAGACCAACTGGCCAGAACAATGCGATCGCGGCTGGACTTTTGCGATCGCGAAGCAAAATTTTTGACCACCCCCATATAACACTACGCGATCGTGGACTGATTCACGTGATCGCAGAGAACACTTATCTGCTGCTGTAACACCAGAAAAACCAGCAAAGGACTTAGGCTAAATATGCCCGTTTGGGCACCCGAAACACACCTGAGGCCTCCGGGACCTCAACCAAACCTACCAACAACCCTAATACCTCATCCAAACTTGGTAGAGCCTTAAAATCACATATCATAACATCAAAATCATCAATTGTGCATAGATTCAAGCCTAAGAAATTAGGAAAATTCTAGAATTCACATTCGACGCCGAAACACCTCTAAACTCATCTGAATGACCTCAAATTTTGCACAAAGGTCATAAACGACATTACGAACCTGTTCTCTCTTCCGGAAATCCATTCCGAGTCCGATATCAAAATCTCACTTGTTGGCCGAATTCGCCGAATTTCTAACTTTCGCCAATTCAAGCCTAAATCCACAACCAACCTAGAAAACACATTCCGAGTACGCTCTTAACCCTTAAATCACCTAACGAAGCTAACGGAGTCGACAAAATTCCATTCTGAATTGGATCCGTCTTCACACAGCTCTAGCTACGGCCAGATTTCTAAAGCTAAATACCACATTTATGGGCTATGTGTCCAAAATCACCCCGGATTTCATCACTCAACGCACTAACAGGTTCTAATAACATAAAAATAAATGGGAGAAGCGGTAAATAGGGGATTGGGGCGCAAATTCTTAAAACGACCGGCCGGATTGTTACAGTCTTTGTGTTTATTGCATCATTATCAGTATTACGGGATTTGTAAACAGAGTTCTTCCATATGTGGGACTAATTGCCAATGTCGAGTAGATTTCGGGCATTTATGGTGATCAAAAGTTCTATTGAGCCTATGTGTGATGTGCTATGTTGTCTGGTCGTGCCTTATGGGCGTGGACCTGAGTTGATGCAGCTGGTTGAGGCTAATGTCGGACATGGATTTAGAATTGGGTCTTTGGAAATGAGTAGAAAGTGAGTAATTGAGGTATGAGGCTTATCGATGATGAGAAGAAGGCTATATGGCATTTGTGATGGTGTCATCAGGCTTATTTAGGTTGGGGTGACATGGGATCACCCGGGGTGTGTGTTGGAAATGCGCAATCAGTGATTGGATGAGTTCAAAGTGAATCTTAGCACGTTCGAGGACGAACGATTGTCTAAGAGGGCGAGATTGTGATGACCAAAAGGTCATCCCGTATATTTCTAGCTAATTCTGTGTTCCGAGGTCGTGAAAACCTCCTTCTATCTCACCTCGATTTGCGTATACAGCCCGGACGTGTAGCCGGGAAGCCTTTGAGTGAAAAAACTAATAAAAATGATAATTTTATATTAGAAATTTAAATAAAGTTGACTTCAGTCAACATTTTTGGTAAACGGACTTGGACCCGTGATTTGATGGTCCCAGAGGGTTCGTAGGAAAATATGGGACTTGGGCGTATGCCCGGAATCGAATTCCGAGGTCCCAAATCCGAGAAATGAATTTTTAAAGAAAAATTGTTTTCTGAAAAGTATAAAGGTTTTTGAAAATGAAACTTGAGGTGAAACATGTGATATCGGGCCCGTATCATGGTTCTGGAGCCCGATACAGGTTTGATAGGTCTTATATGTATTATATGTGAAATTTGGTAAGAAACAGACTTAATTTGACGTGATTCGGACCTTAAATGCAAAAGAAATGATGTTTAAAGAAGTTTTGAGAAATTTCGAGAAATTTCATTGATTTTTTGTTTGATTCGTCGTTTTAGTGCTATTTTATGTGATTTGGAACCTCGAGCGAGTCCGTATTAAGCTATAAAGCTTGTTTGTGCATTTGGACGGGGTCCCGGGGGACCTCGGGTGTGTTTCGGATAGGTTCCGGGTCCATTTTTTCCCTATTTTGAACTGCTAAAAACTGTCATCTGGTTTCCTTCTATGCGATCGCATAGAAGGATCCGCGATCGCATAGAGTTTCTGACTCGCCCAGTAAATTCCTTCACTGTGATCGCAATAGGTTGTCCGCGATCGCAGAAGCCATCTTACTCCTTATACGTGATCGCATAAGCTGTTCCGTGATCGCGTAGAGCATTTTAAGACAGATTCATTTTCCTTCTACGCGATCGCGCCTCGATCCCCGCGATCGCGATGCTTTCAAAGCCTGGGCAGATTATAAGTTTCCAAAATCGGGGGGTTTCACCATTTTAAACATATTTTGACTTCTAGAACTCGGTTTTGGGCGAGTCCTTGTGGGATTTTCACAAAAATTGAATGGGTAAGTGTTATTTCACTAGAATTAAATATATTTCATGAATTAGTTCTTGTTTTTATCATTTAAATTGTGTTTTGGGTGAGGGGATTGTGGGTTTTGAAAGAAAACTTCAAAAATGAAAATTCATGATTTGAATGACCAAATGTTATCGGAACTGGATAAAATTAGTATGGGTGAAATCATACCGGAATGGGTAATCGGAATTTGTAAAATTTGTCCTTTTACGAGGTGCGGGCCCGGGGGTTGAATTTTGGGTCGATTTTTATAAATTTGCAAAGATTGAAACTTTATTATTCGGAATTGTTCCTTATACGTTTTATATGTATTTTGAAGTTGTGTTTAGTTGATTTTGAGCCGTATGGAGGTCTTCCCGCCCGAGAAGTCTATTTTTGAGTACCGGGTTGTCGTCTTTGAGGTAAGTATCTTGCCTAACCTTGTGTGGGGAACTACCCCTTAGGATTGAGTCTTCTATGTTGATTGTAGTCCGAGTACGCGAGGTGACGAGTGTGTACTCGAACTTATTTTCAAATAGATTGCCCTTTAGGGATTTTTGGGTCCTTATGTTCCCCGTATATGAACTGAACTTGTTATATCTGAATTCCTGATTTCTAGTCTCATCTACTCCTGATCAAGTTAGAAGTACTTGCCTAGCATTCCTTGTTTCTTATATGATCTTAATTGACTTAAATGAAGACTTTGTTTTTCCTACCGTTATGTTATGTCTTCCTTCATATGCTACCTATTTACTGAGCATTGTTCAAACTAAGTTTATTCGATAAAGTTAATTGTCTAAGTGAGATTGGTTATAGCTGATTCCCTTGCTGGGATGATTTGGTTCTTGGTTGCGAACTTGAATGTATAGAATCGTTGCTATATTTGTCTTGTCTTCCCCTCGTTATGTTGTTCTCTCTTTGTGCTTGGCATTCCTCTCATTGGCTACTTCTTATGAGTGAGTTTTACCACTTTTGTGATTTAAGTCTTTGTATTGATTTGCTCATCGCACTTTGTATTCGACCTTGTTTGCCTTTGCGCCGGTTGTAGCAATATATGTTGTTTTTGTCGCATTCGGGTTGTTTTCCTCAGTGGCTGCATTGCATATTTAAATTGGGACTACGGACAGAGATCTGGGAGTTTTCCCCTTGTACTACATCGCATATTTAAATTGGGACTACGGACACAGATTCAGGAGCTTTCCCTCTGTACTGCATCGCATATTTAAATAGGGACTACAGACAGAGATCTGGGAGCTTTCCCCCTGTACTGCATTGCATGACAAATTCTGAGTTGCGGACTG